>CAXKVX010003039.1:0-52861 GCA_964058865.1 Eleocharis quinqueflora
CCTCTGTTGGGATGTCCTCCTGATTTGATCACCTACAACACTCTCATTGATGGCTTTTGCAGAACTGGGGACATTGTTGCAGCATTGAAGGTGTTCGAAGATATGCCTTCTTGTGGTCTTGATCCCAATTTGTATACCTACTGCATTCTTATTCATAGTCTTTGTAGCCAGAAGAAAATGGGTGATGCTCTAAAGATGTTTGATAGAATGATTCTGAAAGGCATCGCTCCGGATATGTATATCTATAATGGCTTAATTTCTGGATTTTGTGGGGTTAGTGATATTGACAACGCTTTCAAAGTATACAATGAATTGGTTGGCCGTGGGCTTCATGCAGATGTTTGTACTTACAATATCTTAATAGATGGTTGTTGCAAAAAGAGGGTCGTGTGTCGTGCTTTGGATCTTTTTCAAAAGATGATAGAGAGAGGGGTGATGCCGGACATTGTCACATACAATTGTTTAATCCACGGCCTTTCTGCTATAGGTGAGTGGAAACGTGCAATTGGAGTGTTTCAGGAGATGCTAAATAAAGGCATATCTCCTGATATAGTGACTTTCAATGCATTTGTTGATTCCTTGTGCAAGCACAAACTAATCTATGAAGCAGAGAAGCTGGTCAGTTTAATGGAGAAAAGATGGGTGAAACACTGAAACCTGATGTAATTACTTACACAACGTTGTCAAATGGTTTTGTCTTGGAAGATCGTCTTGATGAAGCCATCGCTCTTCTAGAAACCATGACTCAAAAAGGCATTGAGCCCGACCAACATAGTTACATTACCTTAATAAACAGATATTGCAAAAAGGGCATGATCAATGAGGCACTGCACCTGGTCGAGAAGATGCAGAGGCAAGGACTCAAGCCTGGTGCAGTCATCTTCGACATACTTCTAAATGCATTGAGCAACTGTGACAATCCGGATGATGTGAAACAGATTATCTCTGAGATGAGAGACGGAAGAGAACTTTTACCAGAGACCGATGGTTGTTAGTTATTGATTGTTTTCACACCGGTGTGCAAGTAGTCGGTCTTAATTGTACTCTACTTTTTTTGTGATAATATGGAAAATATCATTATTCAATGTAATATATTTTTCTTGTGGCTGTACACATCGTGAAAATAGGATTAATTTAATTAGGTGGGGAAGAGGGTGCGGGTAATATTCAAATGAATCGTTACTTAATTCTATAGCATGAGAAGAATTGTTTGCATCCAGTCTGTGTCAGTGGCCAAAAAGACACTATGAAACTCTGCTAACATTGACATTGGTTGGATCAGTCAATGTTAGGTGCACTTGTACAAGAAAGGCAGGTACATTTCAAGGTCTTATAAACCAATGGTTCGGTAGTCATTGCACTTGGTGAAAGTTTGTTGCCAAGAATTAGATGTTTATGTATGCTCATGCTGTGTAAATCTAAGAGACTATTTAGATTATGTTTTGAATCGTGATTTGTCGTTTATGTTCTTTTTTCTTTTCATTTGTAATCAGACATACCTGTGTATGAGAGAAACAACACGAAGGGTGAAAAAATAGAGTACCAAATTGAGGGAATTTCAGAAACCGAAATAGAGTGACTGAGCAATGTGTACATGTTGTACTAAATCTATCTAGATCTATATATGCAGTACAAAGATAAAAGGTACAGATGCAATTCATTCATTCATTCAGCTGGTAATTCCATTCCATTCCATATATACTAATTAAAGATCTATGTAAGGTAAACATTTTATATTCCTGTTTCGCATGCATTCGTTAATGATCTGCATTCATTGATAGAGTGTTTTCAAGTTTTTCACCTTAAATTGTGATGAATGAATATATGCAGATAATGTTGACAAGAACTTTCTCAGTGGCCAGGATGGGGGTGGGCCCATATCTGACCTTTGTAACCCTCCGAGCAGATAACCTGTTTCTCATCAAGGCAACGGCATTCAGTTCGCAAGAGGTGAGCGCATTTTGGTTTTACTAGATTTTGACAATGGTAAGATACAAGCGTATAATTAGAAGCAGATCCACACCTCATGTTACTTGATCCTCAATTACATCGTTTTGCAACCTATTTGGCTGGTATATCCATCTATCATCCATCAAGGCATCAATACATATTGCAGTGACTTGTATCTTTCTTAAATTAGATATAGCATACTAGAGAATTAACTGTTGTTTTTTTTCTTTATATTTTTCTTTTTTTGTTGTATAAAAGTCCATGCCGTATTAAATGAATGATTTGCTAGGTGTGTAGAGTAAACTTGAATGAATATGGGAAAAAAATTCACTTGAAGTGAACTTTTATTTTCCCACGGTAACAGTTTCGTTCCTCTAGGAAATAGCGGTGTGTCGAACGGGCCCTAAATGTATTGGGACTACAATTTAAAGGTCATGTATTTGTGTACACTGGTATAACCATTCATTGCTTTAGCTTAAAAAATTCTCCGTTCACCAAAAATTAGAAAAACTGAGGGTTTCTTTTCGAAATAATTAAATTTTGAAAAGATATTTTTGATAGAATACATTGGAATCATAAAAAATTAGTACAAGTTTGATTTTACTTGGACTAAATGAATAATGGATACACTTAAAAGTCTTAGGATTTGTATCAACATAAATGAACAATTAGTAGAATATCCCTTCTGTAAGAGAGAAGTTAGGCAGGGTGACCCTTTGTCCCCTTTTTTTTCAACCCAGCTACTGATACACTAAAAAATCCTCATACAAAACAATTATTTAGAAGGATTGGGAGATTCTGATGATGTAGGTCCTGTTTTAAATCTTTATTTCGCAGATGATACCATATTATTTTTACAGCAAACAAGAATATATGTGGCCTTAAATGAATACTTTTAGCTTTTGAAGATCTGTGTGGATTGAAGATCAATTATTATTCCATGTATGAAATGTTTCAATTGTTGATTGGAATTTCTTAATTGAAAGAATTGAAAAGAAAACTACAAAATTGAAAATGTTCCACAGTTTATCAGGTGGTAGGGTAATACTATTAAAGTTTTTGTTATATGTAGTTCCACTACTATAGATGTCAGTAGATATCAGTTTGAGGAAAAAAAATTATCAACGTAGAGAAGGCTTTTGTCATTTGGTGGTTACTCTGTGAAAAAATAAAAGAAAATAGTTTTAATATCAAGAAAAATTCTGTAGAGATGAATCAAATGGAGAATTAGGAGTTGTTAACTTGGAGACTATGAACAAGGCCGTGCTTGTCAAACGGTTGTTTAGACTATATGATCCAAAGATATATGGAAAAGTATCATCTACTTGATATTTAGCTTCTAACAATAAGAGCATGTGATTTTTTTTTTATTTTTTTTTTTAGCTTCTAACAATAAGAGCATGTGATGTCTTGTTAGGAATTCGTGTAGATAAGGAGCTAATTCAGTTTAGTATAGTTAAGCAAATTGGTAACGGATTGAGCTTGTGGGTCCCAAAAATATGGGCTAGCAGGCCTCAAACAGGCTGGAAAGCCTACTAATAGATTTTGTACAGCAACAATTAATTAAGAAAATTACCAAGTACTATCTGTTTACATAGTTGCAGTAAATACTTTACAATTGGTTTGTAATTGGATCATCTTTAGATTAAAATACCGTGGTTCAGAACAAATTAACGAACAAAAAGAACAAACAATAACTGTGTTAAAAAATTAAAAGAACGAATGAAATAAACATAATGTACAACTAAATTAAAAGGCAGAGCATGTTAACAAGCGGCAGCAAAATATGCATTAAAATCATATTACTGCATCATGATCTTAAATTCTTCAAAACTGAGAACTCCATCCCCATTGAGGTCGAACTGTCCGATCATAACGATGCAATCCTCGACTGTCGGATCCTGCCCCAGCTTTCTCAGCATCTGTCGGAGGCTCTTCGGCGTGATGCAACCTCGACCGGCCATCTCGTACATGCCAAATGCATCCATCAAGTTCTTATCCTTCTGCTGCTCATCTTCACCATCGACCAATTTGACAAAATCTTCTAATCCGAGCTCGCCATCACCATCAGAATCACTGAGACGTACAGCCTCCTCGGCCTCCTCTATTGAGAACTCCTCACCTGTGGCTCGCATACAATTGCGCAACTCTAACGGGGATATCTTGCCGTCACCATTGTCATCAAAGTAGCAAAAAATGCGTTGCAGCTCACAAGATCTGCTCAGTTCGGTTGTTATACTGGGGAGTGATGTTGACGACAATTTATTTTTTTCTTCCTTACCGGAATTGTTCTTCGAAATAAACGGTGGCATTTTGCTGATACGGCTGTTGAAGGAGCTAGTGCATGGATCAACAGCAGCTGGTGCATTTTGTTTCAAAATCTTGACTGTCATTTTCTAGCAAAAAGGGTAATTTATGAATTGGAAAATAAACAATTCAGCTTGGTTATATGAAAAGGAGAATTTAATATAGAGAAAATTTGGAACGAAATTGCTGATTGTTGTTGGTTTTATCTTAAGCTGATGGATTTGATCAATAATGGCGCAAAGGGGGTGTTTATATATATATGACTGAGAAAGAGGACTTAATTTCGGATATATAGAAAGCTCAAAGCTCCTCAGAATAATATTTTAGTCATTTTTATATGGTGAGAATTCCTGAAGCCGTGTTTTGTTGTGTGTCAAATGTATAGTCACATCTCACATGGGAGTTTGTTTGGTGTAAGATTTCATTTTCAATCTTTATATACATAGTATGACAGAAGGAACAATAGCATTTCCAAGCAATAAGGTATAACTTCCATCGTGGATTATTAAAAAAAGAAAGAAAAAATAAAAACGCTGCAAACTGACTGTGATTATCTCAATTCTTAATTCACCATCAAATGTAGGCGAGTTTTTCTTCTGTTGCGGAAAAGAGATTATATTCAATAATTAATTAATATTTATTTATTTATTATTAAGAGTTTAAGACCCAGTTTATATTTCATATTAGAGAATGAAGTCACACAGTGGCGGACCCATGTGAAACAAGAGGTGCAGCTGAACTCTGCTGGAAAAAAAAATTCAAAAAAAAAACCATATATATCATTTTTTTCATAAATAATCATATATTTTGAAAAAAAAAATTACAAATGATCATATAAGTTAATTTTTTTTAAGAATAATCATAATTTCGAATCCCTGAAAAAAACCGTAAATTTTGAATCCCCTGACGAGAATTCTGAATCCGCCCCTGAAGTCACACCCAATTCGTTTAAATTACCAGCTTCTACTAGAGCTTTAACTTGTGACGACTTTAGTAATAGCGACTATGTCACCAATAAATCATGCTAGACACCCCTTCTTTAATAATTATTTATAATTTTAAAAATTCTAAGTTTTGTGTTATAATGTCTATATTATGCCACTATTTAAATAATTCAAGAATTAAATAAATATAGTGCTTGTGCAAGCACCATGATGCTTTTGCTTGCTGCACATATCTCGAAATTCAAAGTGCAAACGGGCGATCCGAATTGCTGCAAACATTGTTCATACTAAAATCTACTTAGGAACCAAAAAAAATTTAGAGTTTTTTACTATCTTATCGAGTGGGTTAAATATTCACTAATTAGAGAGGTATGTAAATCATTAGATAAATAAATTTTTCAACCATCCAATAAAATAGTAAAAAAAATTTAAAAAATAAGAATTTTGATTTCTATGTAGATTTTAGTATAGAAAATGTTTTGAATAGTACAAATCAGTTGTTTTCTCTTTGGAATCTGATATCGCAAGTACAATAGAGCTTGTGCCTACGTAAGCACCGTAATATCACTCTTAAATAAAATCATTACATGCAGCATTTTTATTCTTTCGTAAGAATAAATAAAATAGAACATATTAATTATATTTTAATATGAATTAATATTTTAAGAAACAATTATTGATGCAGATATATGGTTTGTGAAAGTTTTATGTTCTTTTGTTTCATTGATTATTTATTGCTCAGTTGATCTTTAAGTTTTAAAATTCCTTTTATAGAAGGGTTTTATTATTTTGGAATTCATTATTTTTTTTTTTGTGAAACATGAACATGTTGACTTCATTTAGAATGAGGAGATCAAGCAAGACGAATATACTAAATAGATATATTAATTATAAAAGTGTAAGAAAATCAATAAATAATATACTTATTTATATAATGACTTCATGTACAATAATTTGTTGACTTCAGTTGTTTAAAGAGAGAGACAGCATTGATTTATGAAATCCTCAATTTGGGTTAAAATATATAAAATTGCTGCAATTTTCATGTGTAAACAAAATACCATAGTTGCTGATTTGTACTAAAAAAACAAGCGATTCAGAGAAACGATGCAAATAAAACGTGGCAAAATAATAGCAATAAGCAATTATTAATGAACCCTAATTTAAAAAGTACCGACTATTCAACAACTCTGATTGGAGGAGGAGCAAGTCATTTTACAGATCACCGCCGCAGCGTTCAAAACCATTGAATCCCACACGCTCTTGAGTCTTGACACGCGAGTCTTGTGTATGCGTGACGTGTCGGTTTGTTGACCGTACATAAGAGGTCATAGAATTGTTTTTATCCTTCACAAAAATAAGAATTGTATTTACGAGTCTGATTTAAAAAATTGAACACCTTTGATTTTAAATTTTTGTGTTCGATGTTCAGACTAAACACATGTACAAAGAGAACTCGGCTAGTCAGTTTGGCAAAATGATTAAGTATGATGCAAAATTTTAAATATGCGTTCATGTTTGAACACTACGTCTGAATGTTGAACGCTGCGTTCAGGCAACGTTATGAACGCTACGTTTGGACGCACGTTCAAACACTGCGTTCAGACGTGGAAGCAAATTTAAAAAGTACTTGATATTTTTTTGCTTTGTAAACTCGTGTGATCTTAGAACGACTGCGTTTAGAAAACACATCTGAACACTAACGTAAAATATAACCACGACTGTAGGCTAAAGTTCAGAGGTCATAAGCTAAAGTTCCAATGATCCAACCCCTTTCCAGTACCTGTAATAAAAGTTTGATGTGATATTGTCGAGTTCCTTATTTTTTTTTCCGAACATAAGAAATCTAACTTGCATTCCACATTGGGTTGGGATGCTTGATATGATGTCACAAACTAATACTTCGCAAGTAAAGTTATTAATTAATCTTGTTAATTTTGTTCATATTCTAGCCCTCTCATTTTTTTGTCATATATAACATCGTCGTCTTGCGTTCTTTTTTCTTTATTTATCAAATTATTTATATGGGTATGGACGGATTTCGAATTTTCGTCAGGAAATAATTAGATCTATAATTTTTACGAGAGTAAAACGAGACACATTAAAAAAAATCAAATTATAAACATATTTTTGTAAAAAAAGTTGACGAATTATATAAATATACGAAATAAATTTTGCAAAAAAAATTTCTAGAAAAAGTGTCTACCCCTGGCTCTACATACATCCGCCCTTTATATGGGCATGTGTGATATTTGAGAACAATGAACACATTTTTTTCTAAAAAAGTGTTTAATATAAGCTATAGTATTTTTCATCGTGTAATGGTCTGATATGTTTTTTATATTATAGCATTATTTGACATTTCATCAAAGATAATCGAAATTGTGATGAAAACAAATAATATTTTTAAGTACATAAAATTTCAAACACAATGAATAATAAATTTAAAAACTTGTCTAAAAAAATTTCTATTTTTAGATACCTTATCAATTTATTTAGAATTTATTGTGAAGAATGTCGACATATTTATTGTCATGTGATCTCTCTCTCAATTCACATATATCTAATTAGTTAGTGTATAATAATAAATTACATCAAATTAACACTCTAGAATATAGTTTCATATACAGCAACAAAATGCATGTCATTTATGTCTAAAAAAATAACTTGAGATTAAAAGTTAACTACAACAAGTATGGAGAGGATCACTTGTCAACTATGTTTGCACGAGTGCAGGTGTAGATATTATATCTGATACGATACATACATGTGCGTTGATACGGAGATTTAAAAATCTTTAAATATGAGTGCAACTATAAATATTAAATTTAAATTAAAAAATCAATTTAATATATCAGAATAAAAACTGTATAAGTAAAATATATATATAAGATAAATTATCAGAGTAAAGCTATGATTCTTCTAGGAAAACCAATGTTT
Source organism: Eleocharis quinqueflora (assembly GCA_964058865.1). Classification (NCBI taxonomy): domain Eukaryota; kingdom Viridiplantae; phylum Streptophyta; class Magnoliopsida; order Poales; family Cyperaceae; genus Eleocharis; species Eleocharis quinqueflora. The sequence goes on from CAXKVX010003039.1 coordinate 8,142, forward strand.
TTTTGTGCTCTTAACTCAAAAACAAGCTTAAGCATCTTTAAATTTTGAATTATAACGCTCAATATTTTTTGTACCAAAATCTAGTAGGAAACAAAAAATTTCTATTTTAAAAGTTTTTAAATATGTATTTTGGATTTTTTTTTAGAGTGGCTTCCAAATAATAATAAAATAATCAATATTTCTATATAAAACTATGTCACTTTAAAAAAATCCAAAACAAGTACTTACCTAAAAATAGAAATTTTTGTTCCCTACTAGCAATTTTGATATAGAGAAATTATTGAGCATGATAAATTAAATTGAAAAGTGTTTAAGTTTATTTTTGAGTTAAGAGCACGAGAGATTTTGGTGCTCGTAGGAGCACCATAAATTTACTCAAATTATTATTAAGAGAATATATGACATAGTGATAACTGGTAAGGTGGTTTGATGGAAAGTAGTTTGTTTTGAGTTCGAATCGCCTTCATACTTTATTTTTCAGCAATATAACAAAAATTATCAATAATTTCACAAGATTTGATTGTCGCGTGAAATATCGAAACATACAAAAGTGTATCTGAGATCGAAAATGATCAAATTAAATAAAATAATTAGTTACGAATGCGATAAGATATTTCAAGTATGCAAGCAACGTAGCTTGTCAATATATGAACGTTCGTATTGAGCAAGCTCGCCTTTTTCAAATCTCACATATATCTATTTTGAAGCAAGAATGTTATTTCCAATCCATATGCCTTTTTATATATCGTATACCTATAGCTGTTTCCCGAAATTTGAAAATAAAGGGGTATAGTTATATATACATTTGTAAGTGTTGTCAATCAATTATAATTATTTCTGATGAATCTAATATCAGTTGAAAGTTGTCAAAGAAATAACTTAACTATTAATAATGTGAAGAATAATCACTAATTTTATAACAGCTGATATATCTCTGTTCTTGCTCGGACAAAATCAACGGAAGAAGAAAGAAGAAATTCAATTTATTAAGAAAATACAGAGACAAGGAAATCAACAAATGAATCAATTTATGCACATTCCGGAGAAAAATGCAAAGGCTTAAAGAGTACGTAGAAGCAAACTAATATCATGACAGTTCATCACTGCATCATGATTTTGAACTCCTCAAAACAGAGCACACCATCCCCATTGAGATCGAACTGCCCGATCATAATCGTGCAATCCTCGACCGTTCGATCCTCCCCAAGCCTCTTAAGCATCCGTCGTAGGCTCTTTGGAGTGATACAACCTTTGCCATCCATCTCATACATGCGAAAGGCATCCATTAAACTCTTGTCGTTCTCATGCTCATCCTCGGCCTCGACCAATTTTGTGAAATCCTCTAATCCGAGCTCTCCATCACCATCCGAATCGCTAAGACGGACTGCCTCCTCGGCCTCCTCTGACGAAAGCTCCTCACCCATTATACGCATACAATTGCGAAACTCAGATGCAGATATCTTTCCATCTCCATTCTCGTCGAAATAGCAAAAGATGCGCTGCAACTCAGATGATCTATGTCTGATTATGGCCGTAGATAGGGACGAAGGTGACAAACTCGATTCCGCCTTACCGGAATTATTATTCTTTGAATTAAACGGTACCATTTTATTGAAGACTTTGGATAATCTTGAAGGACTAGTGCTGCTCTTGGAGGAGCTACTACATGATTCAGCAGCAGCGGATACCTCTGGCTTCAAATTTTTAACTGCCATTTCTTGGGATGGAATTAAATCTATATGTATATATAGGTGTGCACTTTACAAGTGAATATGTGGCAAAGTGGGGCTGGAAAGAGGAACTAATTAAACTATGGAAAATTAGTAAGTTACTTGAGAAATTTATGTAGTTGGGATTGTATATGTGAGAGAAATTTGGGAGGTTATTGGACAGTTGGTTGTTGGTTGTATCTATGTTGAGATGTTGGATGTGAGAAGAGAAGAAATGGTTGTATTTATAAAGAGGAGCTCATTACGCGGCGGGGCAAGGAAGAATTGGCCATTGGGAGATGACTTTTAAATACTAAATAGTAAAGCTTTTTTGTTTTGTTTGGAAGGTAGTAGGAAAGCCACATGCCATTTATATATTTAATTAGTTTGTATAAAGAACGCTTGTTACCGACTGTTATTATCTTTCAATTCAATTAACTGCCGACTACGTACGGTACTCATACGGCATACCAAAGAAGATGAGCTTACAAAAAATATTATGATTCATATTTAGCGTTTTTTTTCTACTGATTTCGGCTACTGTTTTTTTATATTATGTTACCCGAAACATAAGGCCATCGGCCTCTTTCCATCTGCAAATAAAAATTTAGTTTGACTGAATTTTTATTTTCATTAAATTTTTCTTTTTTCGTCTACATAGTGGCAGATGAGAAGAGGCCGAACAGACTCAAGTCTCCAAGTTGATATAAAAAAAGGAAATGTTTTGGGATGGAATAAATGATAGTTGATCGATATTAGAGCCTCCAATTCAGTTTATTTTATACATTATTGTAATTATTATGCACATTATTTTTGTTATTGTGCAACTAATTGACTGGATGCTCGACTAAAAACGTTCAAAAGAAAACGCTCGTCTGGATTCAATGGACAAATCTAGTTGTATTCAATTTGCACACTGTTGCAATTATTATGCACATTGTTTCTGTTATTTTGCATATTGTTATTGTTATGCACATTGTTTTTGTTATTGTGCATCCAATTATTATGTTGCATGTTATTTGAACTATTATGCATGTTATTTGAACTGTTATGCACATTATTTAAACTATTATGTATGTTATTTGAACTATTATGCATGTTATGAAAATAAGTGTGGATAGATATAAATAACTAGTATCGATATGGCGATAACAATGCGCATAATAATAAAAACAATGTGCATAATAACATAAACAATATGACTAATATGTACAAATTGAATGCAACTGGACGCCTCCAGTTCGTATCGAATAGTGTATCGCTATATCAGCTCTCATAAAAAATATTAATTAAGACTTATTTTTGGAATTAGTAAAATTCGAGACACTCGTTTCTTCGACCGTAAAACAAACTTGGCACATTGAAAACAAACTCAGATATCTATAGCATGATGACTTGCGACGACAAAAAAAACACTAATTATAGTCCCGACAAGAATCGTCGAAGTTGATATAAGAAAAAAACTAATTAAGGCTTATGCTTCTAAATTAGCCAAATTTGAGACCTTGTCTCTCCGATATCAAAATAAACTTGACAAGCATGTAAATAGACTCGAATATCTACAACATGATAACTTGCAACAACAGAAAAATACTAATTATATCCCGAACAAGCACAATCGAAGTTGGTATAAGAAAAAACTAATTAAGACTTATGTTTCCGAATTAACTATATTTGAAACTCTCATCTCTCCGCAAAACAAACTTGACACGGTTGAATTAGACTCAAATATCTACATCATGATGACTTGCGATGATAAAAAAACACAAATTATAGACCCGACCAGCACAGTTGAAATTGATATAAAAAAATAACAAATCATTATCCTTTTCAACTTTCAAAACAATAAAATATTCAATAAAATAATAAAATAATTTTTCATCTATACATTTACACAAATAAATTAAATATTTTATGTATTAATAACAATTTAATTAATTATTTAGTTAATTAATAATCTAGTTAATTGTTTATAGAATAGTCTTAAGTTAGAAAAAATGATCAATACTTTCTCTTTCGTGATGACTTGGCACCTTTATTTTTTCTCCTTACGTGTCATGTGTACTCTTTGGATAGATATTTTGGACCAATTTTTTAATATTAAAAATTTAATAAATAAATTATAAATAGAAAAAAAAGATTAACGTGAAAATTCGAAAAATGAAAATGCACTAAGTTGTAAATTTCGTGCAATTGAGATAAATCCAAATGGTTGTGAATTGCCAACTCAATGCATTATAACATCTCATTTTTCAGCCCAATTCATTGCTTTTGCTTTTGTTCTCTTTTTTTTTATTAATAACAATATTAATATATTAATTCATGAGCTGAGTTATATTTAGATATTTTTTTGTAACAACTTATGTTGCGTTCATTCAGACTGTAATAAGTTTTTTATCTTTGCAAATCATTAAGTTGTAGAAATCTGAATCTACTTGCATTGCGTCGAGTCTGATTCATGATAAAAAAAAACGAGCGATTGAATATGACGCAAACTCGTGATATATCTATTTATCTGCAATTTAACACTTAAGAGTATAATTATTACATTTGTTAGTGTTGTGATTCTATCAATACCTTTTTTTTGAAATCTAATATCATTTTAATATCACTTTTGTATCGGCTTTACAGTTGTCAATAAATAAGTAATGTCGAAAAATTATTCTATTTAATATTAGAAATAACTCTCTTTTTATTCACTACTCAAAAAACCTAGAACAAAAAGCTAAATAAATTAAAAAGTTAAATTAGACATCTCATAAAAATTTTGATGTATAAAGCTGTCTGCACTGCACGTGACATTTGATGCGGCAACAAAACACTCATTTTTACTTTGCAAAACACCATATTATTTAATTTATTCTAAATTTAATGTACATATGTCTTTCCAATAAAAAGAAATTATATAACAATCAATATATATAGAACAGCTCAGATCGATATCTCTTTTTATACTCGATCACAATGAATGGAAAAAAAAAAAAGCACAAATGCAATTTATTCACACAAAAAAAAACAGAAGAAAATGAACAACTGAATCAATTAAACTGTACATCTCTGGACCCAATAAAAACCAATGTTTAACAATTGTACAAAAAATCTTTATCATGACTTTTTATCACTTCATCATGATCTTAAACTCCTCAAAACTGAGCACTCCATCTCCATTGAGATCAAACCGTCCGATCATGGCCGTGCAATCCTCAACCGTCTTATCATCCCCGAGCTTCCTCAGCATTCGTCGGAGGCTCTTCGGTGTGATACAACCTCGGGCATCCATCTCGTACATTCGAAAGGCATCCATCAAACTTTTGTCCTTCTCGTGCTCATCTTCGGCCTCGACCAATTTGGCAAAATCCTGTAACCCAAGTTCGCCGTCGCCGTCAGAATCGCTAAGACGCACCGCCTCCTCGGCCTCCTCTGCCGAAAGCTCCTCACCAGTGGCGCGCATACAATTGCGCAGCTCTGAGGCAGATATTTTGCCGTCTCCATTCTCGTCGAAGTAGGAAAAGATGCGTTGCAACTCGGAAGATATTTGTCTGATTACAGTAGACGGCAACGACAGTGACGCACACGATTCATCCTTACCGGAATCATTCTTCAGATTATGCTTCGCTTTTGACGGTACCATTTTATGGAAGACCTTGGATAATCTAGACGAACTAGTAGTGCTGCTCTTGGAGAAGCTAGTACTACATGACTGATCCGCAGCAATGGATACCTCTGGCTTCAAATTCTGAACTGCCATTTGTATCTACAGGTGCAGAGAAAGTTGATTATAGATTTGGGATGTGAACTGAGAAATTGGTGCTTGTTGGGAATAGTATCTGTATCTGTAAGAGAGGAAATTGGAGAGTGACTGTTGGTTTTAGTCTGTTGAGTTGATGGACTTGGAAATTAAAGATGATAAATGGTGTGGACTGTGGAGGTATTTATACAACTGAACTGAGGTTGAATTTTCGTTTCCGCGGGCGGCACATGGGAGAAAGAGAAGCTGGTTTATTTAAGACAAATCTAGAATTGATGGTTTCTTTCTTGAGCTTGGAATGGGAATGAGAAAGCGACACACGGGTTGATGAGGCAATACTCGTTTTGTATGTTGCTTATTGAAGTCTTATGGCGGTTTGGTTTGGTTTGACTTGGTTTTTTTGTTTATACTTTATAGCAATAAGATTTGGTTTAATTAAGACTCAAAAGGGAAATGCCATTTCTAAGCAATTGTTGTGCAAGACGCTGAAAACCTGTAACCGACAGTGATTATTTTAATTAGATGCCGACTACAGTAATAAGAGGTTTATTCGTTGCTGACATGTTGTAATGATCACTAGGGCTACTAATAGATGAGTTTGAGTTCATATCTAGCTCAGTTCGCTAATGAAGAGTTGAAGTTTATGATCGAATCAAGTTCATAATTATCTGCTAATATTCAGTCCATGTCTAGTTCATTTTATAACGAATAATGTTTACTATTTGTCCATAAGCTAACCATGCGAATCTAATTTTGGACACTACTGTGTACAGTCATCTTTAAATGAAAGTTATTTTATCACTATATTGAATAACTTAAGTTTCTTTATGCAAATAACTTAGTTCTCTCTCTGTAAAACAGAGAGTTAGAACTTGATTGATCTATTCGGATGCTTGAACATATTTTCATTTAATCCCACATTAAGCTCGCAATTGGTCCACAATTATCCACAATAAGTCCATAATTTGTTCACAATTAGTCCTCAGTTTTAACAAATGGACTTAGACTGAACTTCAACCAAGATAAAAAAAATAGTCAATTCCATAAATGTTCAACAGTGTCCAGCTCATTTTGTCCATGAATCGTCATGTTCATTAGCAGTCCTAATGATCCTATAAGCATAGTTGAATAACAACAATGCCATTTTTTATATTAGAGGTTGAATTTGATATTTAATTATTGGGAAAAACTTAGGTACACCAAGATGGGTGCTCTCTAGATACTCCATTCAATCTCTACCATTTGATTGCATTGAGATTCGCACCATAGATTCCAATCAAATGGTAGAGATTGAGTGGAGTACCTAGGGAGCACCCATCTTGGTGTACCTAAGTTTTTCCCTTAATTCTTTGGTAATAAAAAGGATATTTTTAGCATTCTAACGAGTAAATTAATATAAATATTAATATGACAATCACATTTTTATATAAGAGTTCAAATTTTCTTCTACAATTTTGTTTATTAATATTTTTGCGAAAATCTAAAGGGATGTCTTCATTATTTGTGCTAAATTTGCAATTCATGATAATCTCAAAACTAATTATACAAATGCAAATCATTCTTTTGTTAAATTTTACAAATTTTATAATTTAAACTAAGAGATGTTAAATTAGTAAAGATAAGAAAATAAAAATATTCTAATAAGTAATAAGTGTATTTTTATTAAAAATAAGTGAAGGTATTGCTAAAAAATAATTTGATAATCTTTTTCTTATATAAGGATCTCGTTACCTCCAACACTTATTATCTTTCAGATATTGCTTGTGGGATTCGAATATGTATGCTTATGAAAATTTGAACTCATAATATCAATGAAATTATTCTAATTAGCTACGTTTGAGTTATTAAGTCGGATTAATTTGATAATTTTAACAATAATTTTTGTTTAACATAATATTTAAAATGAACGCAATGTTGAGCTTCAATCCTACAACAAAAGTGTAAAATTCTACAAGTTCAGGTTGGAAGTAAATTTTTTATTTATTTATAGTTCTCTCCCATAATTAAGAAACTTTTTATTAATCTAATAAACCTTTACGAATCTCACAAAATTTGTAGCATAAAAACAAAAAAAGTAGCCCAAAAGTGGCGCACCGTGGAAATATATCATCAGATATCTGGGTCCATAAAAGAGATTAATTTAACTTGAATTGAAATTTGAACTTCGCTCAATCTAATTAAAATTGATAATATTTTTGTAAATTTATCATAATAATATTATTTTTGTCAAAAAGCAAAATCATAATAATATTATATATGTTTATTATAACACATATATAATGTGAAACTATATACATGATATAACTTTAAGTGATTTTATGAAATACATAAACTCTACATTTTCATTTGCATTACATGATAAGTTTGTGCAATTATTGTCATTTCAAACAAAACAAAAAAGAACACAATAAAAAATAAATGAGTTGCGAATCAATAATGTGTAAAGAAAATAATTCTCTACACAATATACAAATAATAATTCGTCACACTTGATCTCTGAACTTGATCTCTCAAGAAAAATTCAAAAGATCAAGATTTAAATTACATTTAATTCACAAACTAATGAAAAGGGATGATTTAATCCATTTAATTCTACCGACTTCTATATCTATTTTAGATTTAAGAAATGAGATTTTGTTTCCAGTTGCTGAGTCACCCGTGAAGACAAGTTATTTTATTTAGAGTTGTCAAACGTTTCTAACGAAATAGAAATTAGCTATTTCATTAACTGTTTCGTTTTATTCAACGAAACAAAAAAAAATTCGTTAACTGTACGAAACAGAACAATTATTTTCGTAATTTTACACTATAAATGATGCAACGGAAGAAAAAATATCGTTTTGTTTTCTGTTCAATTTCGTAACTGTTCCGTTTGAACAGAACGGAACGAAAACACGTTGATGAAAGTTTCCGTTGACAGCCCTAATTTTATTGGATGGTCATGGATGAGGCCAATGAAACGTGGAAGATAAGATCAATTGACAAGTGGACAAGTGGACAAATAATCAAACAAGAAATTATTTTTAAATTTTGATAAAAATGAGAAGTAGATTGGTCATAGTCATGGTGTCGCACTCACACGCGCTCGATGTAAGTGCATCCGAAATTATGCGAACGAGACAAAGTGACAAACGCTGTAGCGCTTCTAGAACGCTGTAGCGCTTCTAGAAGTTTTCTAGAGTTTTTTAAATACCTGATTTGAATTTTTGAAAAAAAAAATCTAATTTTATAGAATTGTGCTATTATGTTTTGCAAAGCGCGGAAAAATGTGCGGTTTGCAATTGTGGATCATTGGATCGTGCTTTGAGATTTGTGCCAACATGATGCGTGTATTGTCGCGTTTTACAAAGCATAATAGCACAACTCTAATTTTATATATAAATATTACATATCTTATTATTATTGGCGTCATTTTCAAAAATTCAAACAAATACTTAAAAACCTCTCAAATTAAAAGAAAATTCCATATTAATTTTGTATAAAAAAATTATAAGCATGATAAATTCAAAATTTAAAATTATCTAATGATATTTTTGAGTTAAGAACACACAAAAACTCGGTGCTCCTAAATACCATAACTTTACTCGGCTAACTAAAATACAACGATAACTCGGAAACAAAAAAATGTCGATTATCTGATTCATCGTATATCGCCCATATGAATTAAAAGATCGATTTTTCATTAGTTTCGTATATGAACGTTGAAAAATGATTATGCTTTCCTGATTGTGCATTTGAATTTTCCAATATTAGAAAAAATTCATTAAAAATCCGCTAAAAATATTGTTCCATCTTTTTTTACTAAAATTAAGAATTTTCAAAATATTTTGACAAAAATTAATTTTAATACAAAATAATTATATTCAAATATAACTATATAAGCATAACTTTAGTAACTTTGGACCCGAATGTGCATCTTGTAATGTTTTAATGGACTCGCATGTGGATTGCGCTAGAATTCAATCTAATTGACATTTTTAGTCATGAATGGTAAAGACACAAAATGTTAAGACACGTTATATTAATACAAGACATGTTTCACGTGACATGTCAATCCGACTAAAATCAACACGTATCTGCATATTGGATCAAACGAGGCAGACATGTCATGTAGTCATGTGAGACACATCATAATAGTACAATATAGAATATAAATCCAATAATTAGATAATATTTACATATGAAATTTTACATTATTTGTCAAATTAATAAAATTATAAAATAATTAATGGCTAAAGTTAACAAATTTAAAATTGATGAATTATATGTGTGACGGTATATGTATGTTAGAAAATTATCGTAAAAAAGACGCCATTTCATGGTTCAAATAGAATCTTACTTAGAAAATAAATATCTTGTTATTATATTTTTAAAATTCAAGAAAATGCCATGATCCAATTTGGCCTTAAGCTCCGTTCTGCATATATATATATATATATATAGCATGGCTAAAATAATATGCATAGTACACCCCATTTTGTACTATGCATATAGATATAGGTCATTAAATTGAGATTTAAGTTGCTCAATAAATTCTTCATATGAAAATATTGTAGGAAATAAAATTTCGTGATTTTTAGAGCTTTCTATCTATTTTTTAAAAACAGTCCAGATTTAATACTACAAAAGTGTCATTTCTGAGCTGTTTTTAAAAAATATTTAAAAAATAGCAAGAAAGCTCTAAAAATCACGAAATTTTATTTCCAACAAGATTTTGATATGAAGAATTTATTGAGTAACTTAAATATCAATTTAATGATCAAATTAAATACAAATGGGTGCATAGTACGTTATGTGGTGTACTATGCATATTATTTTAGCCATGCTCATATATATATATATATATATATATATATATATATATATATATAATATGCATTGTGTCATACGTGTCAACGTGTGATACGTCTCCCTTTTGCCTTTTTTATTTGTCACGTCAACTCGCGTGAAAAGTTTACTTATTTTTATTTGTTAATTTTCTTAAACCCCGACCGAGATCTATTTATTTTATTCATGTATTTTTCTTTGTTCTCTTTTTTCTCTTCTGACATAATCTTGCACTAAGATGTACAAAAACCAAATATGGTTATGTCTCAACCAAATAAATACATTATTATATGTAAAAATAGTGTATTCGAGGTTATGCTTCCAAAATGCAAAATTGTGTTTGGCCTTTGGGGAAATGGCTGAATAGCCTGAATTCGTTTTCACTGTTTTTTTCTTATAAAAATATAAAATGAGAAGAGAGGGCTGATGACTGACGTCCTCTTCTTATTAAATCCATAATACATTGAGTCTAGATTTTGAAATTGAGTTTGCCTCAGGTTTAATTTTGAATCGCTCTTTCCTCGATCGCAAATCAGACTCAATATAGTAAAAGTAGACTCGGATAAATACAGCTCGATGACTTGTGACGATAAAAAGAACTTAATTACGGTCCAACGAGCACAGCTGATATTGTTACAAAAACACATCAAAATACAATCCAACTCATGAATTAAAATATTAATATTTTTCAATAATAAAATATTCACGTACAAAAAGTTGAATTATTTTTATATCTGACCTAAAAAATAAAGAATAACATCTATAATCCTGAAATCAATCTTTATTAATAATGACTCTATTTTTAAACGTTTAAGTTCGCATATTAACTTTTAGACGCATGCGTTCAGAGGTACTTATAATTTGTTTTGTTCTATTTGAATTTCTAAGTGTCCTCCGAATACATAAGTCTAAATAATACGTATGAACGTAAATTGTAAAAAAGGATCATTATCGTGAAAGATTTGAATTCAGGCATAAAATGTTATTCTTTATTTTTTTAGATTAGTTATAAATAATTCATATTCAAATCAAAAATGAAATGGATGAAATTCGCAATACCGTCCATTTTGTCTTTTTCTTATCGACGTTCACAACACCGGTCTTTTTATTTTTGAAGCTTTCTAAATACTCTTTATGTTTAAAATTAATTATTTATTTAATTTTCTGTAATAAAAAAATCGGATAAGTCCCACCGCTTTTTGCAATTTCTCCGTTATTTCATTACAGATTTACAGTACCCCGGGAAGACCGTTGACTGAGGTCAAAGATGTGTTGTATGGTTGCTGCATCTGATCTTCTAATTTAATTATGTTTGTTTATTGTTACGTAACGGTACGCTTTATATAAACGCATAATGAAATTGGAATGACGTCATCCCTTAAATCTTATTGTTAAATGTTAATATTGTGTCATGCTTAAGTGATTAATTAATTGATTAATTAAGTCTACGCGCTATGCGTTGTTATCCGGATGCAGGGATTAATGATTGATGAAGCGCGTGATAGGGAAAATGATCATTATTTGATGGCATCTGCATCCAATTACGTATTATTAAGTGCTAATGTGATAAATTCAATATTAATTATAAAGATAGTCAATCAACTAGTACTTTAATTAAGTAGTAAGTTGACTAGAGTTTTCTCATTTCCATGTTACCTGTGCAAACAATATAAAATGATAATTATTATTTCCAACACATTTTTTATTCGATATATACCTGATTAAAATAAGTCTCAGCTAACTTCATGTTTAATCCAATCACCTATTTAAACAATTATCATTGCAATATTAAACATAGACTATTTTGGAAACATTCCTAATTCGGATTGAGGTATAAATTATTTAAATTATCTTTCTTTATCCTAACATTTAGATTTAAGTTTCTATCAAAAAAAAAAAAAAACATTTAGATTTAAGTTTTTTAATAAATTCTTATATTAAAATCATGTATGAATCAAATTTCATAATTTTTGCGCCTTTCTAGCTATTTTAATTTTTTTTAAACAGTTGTCTAAATTCAAACAAATGATATCTTCATAACTGTTTTTAAAAATAACTAAAAAATCTAAAAAATACCAAATTTAATTTTCTATAAGATTTGAATAGGAAAAATTTATTGGACAAGTTAATTCGAAATATCGGACCCAAAAAAACATTGTTGAAAATTAAGGCTAGACACAATTTATATAGCAGAAGCACAAATAATCAAGAAATGCCACAATTATCTCAATTTGGCCAAAATTCAATTCTTTTAAGTTGTAGCAAATAAGATCACGCAAGAATTGCGAGAGATAATAAAGAGAGAATGAGAGAGAATCAAGTGACACAAGACGTAACGTGATTCGACCGTTGAACTTGCATACATCCACGATTTCCCGATTCCACCTCTGTGCCACAAATTCACTAAACTAAAGTGTTTGCAATTGGAACCTATTGGTCCTCATGATAAATGTCTACTTTGGACCTTACTAAAACAAACACTCAATGATCAAAGACTGAGGCAGATTTTTGTACTACCTTTTCACAAGATATCGGCACTTAACATCAAACTACTCAAGTCAAAATAATCACTAAAAATTTCAATTAGAGTGGAATAGAGAATTAGAGAATGAGATAGGCTAAAGATACTTAGAGCTATCTTGAATGCTAGAATGATTGTAGGCAATTTTCTTAAATAATTCAGAAAGAGATCAGAATCTTAAATAGCATGTACTAACATAGTATTATTGTCAAGCAACAAATCGATATACTGATAAGCACAATCAATATATTGTTAATCGAATTGGTACCATATCAGTGTATCATTTGGAAAGATATTCTGGTAACGATTATCTTAAGAAAACATTTCTCTTATTTTGCCAAATTTCAATAGGAGCTAAGTAAGTGTAATCAATACATCGATAGGAACATTGGTATTATCGATAAGCAAAACGATACCAAATCGATGTATTGTTTGCTTTAATTTGCTTGTGTGCCTACACATATTTTTCACAATAAGCTTTATTAAATTGCATGTTATTTTGCAAATTGTCAAACCAAAAATTATTGTAAAACAAATATAATTTAACTATTTGCACTGTGACACCAAATAACAACGTTTTGATAATTCGAATCGTTATAACCTATGTTGCACGAGTGTGGGTATCGTATCCGATACGGTGCGGGTGCGGGGTTTTTCAAAAAAATAGAATATGGGAGTATATATAGAATAAAATAATCATATTATATATTAAAATGTTTGATTTTTTTTACATTAACTATCACTATAGATACATGTTATCCAGCATTTTGTTCTAAAATAATTATATATATTGCTATGCAGGTTTTAGAAGTAATTAAGCTTAAATTAAGTTTGTTTCGTAAAAATTCAAGGTATTTCTCTAATTTAGTATATTTTACTGAAGGTATCAAGAGATATAATGTCCTAGATGATAAGTCAAGATTGTAAAGCTCTTTCTTAGCTTTCCAACGTCTTTTGAATCAGCTTAATCGAAGTTTGATTGAAGGACTTATGACCAAAATACAGAACGTTGCGCACTGAAAAATATCTCAGTTGTATCCTATCGTATCATGTGCAGTATCTCGGGCGTATCCAGTCGTATCCCAACCATATCTTACTGTATCCTATTGTATCCCAATATTAAAATAATACGATACTCCAGAGTATCTGATGCGTATCGCACGCATAACCGCGTCGGATACGTATCCGATACATGATGCAGCATAATTTTGAAGTATCGAGACAATCTAGATTATAACTCAAAAGTTAAAATATTATATTATAGGATAAAGAACAATTAATTTAATAAACTCGTTTTTTATCAAAGCTTGATTTCCATGAAATTACTTGTATGGATGCAATTATTGACTGCACCTACCTTTGTACGTAATGGACTAATAGTAACCCTACGTATTAACTAATTCTCCGATCTAGGTCTAAGTCAATTTGTCATCATCTGTACAAATTACAATGACAGTGAAGTTTCCTTTCTGAAATATCCAAAAGTACGGAGAAACACAAGGTCATAATATTCTCTAAAGAGATGATTGCTTTTTATATTGAAGTTCTTTCATTGTGATGTACGTATTACGAGTCCGAATTCAAAACCTTCAATCCGAAACTTGATAAATTCGGGTGGGTCGGGGCGGGTCCGGTCAGACACGGGTCCGGATGGGCACGGGTCACCACGGGTTTGAAGATTTTAAGCCTATCCGATCCGTGTCAGATTCGTAGATCCGGAATCCACGGGTTGGAGGGTCGAACAAAGACGGATCCACAGACGAATAGATCCGGCCGGATTTTATTCAAACTCTAATGAATGGATATAGAAATTTGCTATGTTTTCACTTTCTATCGACTTGGTATCACCAGTACTGATCTAAAATGTGATCAGACGGCCTCTAATTAAAATCGAATTGTCTGATTAAAACAAATGTACTTAATTATGTACCATCTTTCTGAAAAGAGAGATCAACTGCAGTTACATATCACGCGTGAGACCAATATTTTTCAAACTCTTATACTATAAATAAATTTCCTGAATATGCATGTTTCGATTTTCAATGATAGAAACATTAACATGATTTTTCTGAAATATGTACGTAGGATATATTGAACAGTCAATTCTCACTTAAATCAATGCCTGGTTCAACGGAATCGTATCCGCTGCTCTTATTTAGTAAGAGAAGGATCCTGTTCTTCTGATTTGAATTGTTAAATTTTTAAATCTAAAACTTATAAAATATACAGTCTCCTGATTTTCATTTGTGGACGATCCGATCAAAATTGAACAGTCGAGATGAAAGAGAGCAGGATCCTGCTCTTATCAAAAAGAGCAGCAGATACGGATCCTGGTTCAACACGACCCCTGGCACAACACAACATCTGTGTTTATTAATTTCCAGCTCAATCAGATCACACATGCGTTTTCGTTTAACTATAGACTTTTTGTTAGGTGATTCAGAATTTACGATTTTATTTTTCAGAATAATTCAAAATAATGCATATTTTTTTAAAAAAAATCAAATTATAAGCATATTACTTTAAAAAATAATTCAAATACATAGTTAATTTTGCAAAAGAATTTTTTTTAGAATGAATCAGCTGACTCAACCTGCTTTCACATAGCTCCGCTCCTGTACGTATTACAAGTTTACGTAATTAGATGAAATTTAATTAATTACCTATATTGTGCATGTAGCGTGCCGTAATATATCCATAGTTCCACACATAATACTAAGAATTATTTTGCATATAGATTTTCTTTAAAGCAACTCTATATAATGACAAACAAATTAATAGCTAGCTAACTTCAGGAAAAAAAAATGGGTACGTAATACGTAGGATTCACATCACCTACTTTTCTTTGAAGAAAAGTATGACTCTATTATTAAAATCTCATTCGTTGAAATCTAAGTAACGGATGAGATTTTTTACAACCAGTTCCCTCAGTCAAATCTTTGAGCGATCTGATCCGTCTAATTTTAATTGGACGGTCTAGATCGTAATAATAGAGCCTCCTTTTTGCTCAAAATAATAGCAGATTCGGACTCGTAATACGTACGTCACAATGAAAGAACTCTGGAAATGCAGACTAATTAATTGAATTGATTACACGAGAAAATTCAAATAAACATAATTTATCTTGAAGAAGCAAGCATCATGGCCTTGAACTCATCAAACGAGAGAACACCGTCCCCATTGAGGTCAAACCGTCGAATCATCCCGCTGCACTCCTCCACCGATCGATCCTGCCCCAACTGACCGAGCGTACGGCTCAAACTGGTCGGAGTGATGCATTCTTCACCGTCCATTTCGTACACCTTGAATGCTTGTCGCAAATTCCTCCCCTTGTCTTCCTCACATTCGGCATCGACAAACTTCATGAAATCATCGAAGCCTAGTAGACCATCTCCGTCAATGTCAGCGCATTTGACTGCAATCACCGCTTCCTCTTCTGGCATCTCCTGACCCAACATTTGCATGCACCGTCGCAGTTCACTTGGCGAGATCTTGCCATCACCGTTCTCGTCAAAGTAATTGAACACTCGTAACATGTCCAATGATTTTGAATACGACGATGATGACGAAGATGACAAAGATAATAGTAATGATGGATTTGCTGTATTTATTTCATGTTTAGGTTTAAGTGATGACGACGATTGCACTGTCGGTCGGGAGATAAGACGGCTGAGCCAATCGACAAAGAAGAAAAAAACGGGGCCATGGTGCTGGCCGTGTGCCGGAAAGGCTCTAGTGCTAGAATTAAAACTTGTTCCTTCCATGGCCAAATTAGAAGATATAGCCTAGAATTGCACAAGCTCTAATTGGTTCTTTTTTATGCTTTTGCGATGATTATATATAGATTAATTATGGAGGGAACGCGGGGGAAATTTCTGATACGGCAGTTAATTTGAAAAGGAGACTACAAGGACGGCTTTAATTGGGTCCTCCCCAAACAATTAATTATATATATCTACGGGGGTTTTCTTACAAAATTTGTGTTGATATTTTTAGGCGAAATAAAAATTGTACATGTTGATCTTAATTTGTACTTAATATACTTATAGCTCAGTTATCGTGTACCGAAATAAATAAGTGTAAATTGCGTGTTGATCCACTGGAATTATCGATATTCATGCATGCCATGGATTTTTTCACCAAGAAATTGTTGTAACCAATTCGGACTGATTGTATATAGAGACACTAAAGGAAATAGCCAACAGTTTGTTTTTTAATTACAGAAAATAACTCTTAACAATTACATTAAGGTTTTTTTTATACGTTAGCATCTTAATCTATTTGTTAGTTCCTTTCAGTAATATTTTATTTATTAATCTCTTGATCTACTAGATTATCTACAGCAATATATATATTGATTATAATCTAATTATTAATACAAAACAAAACATTTGGGCTATGACTGCGGGTGTGGGTATCGTATTCGATACGGTTCAGATACAACGATACGCATGGGCAGAACCAAGGGACAGAGTGGGCACCGGCTCCTCTTTGACTCAGAAAAGTTTGAACCGCTTGTTTAATTTTCTAATTAAATTGAGAGATTTTAGTCAACATTTTGATTAAAATTGTATTTTTGTAAAAAATTATATAATTTGATCAAAAGTGAATTATGACATCTTCATAACATTAAAATTAGATTATACTTGTAAACGGCTCTCTAACACGGTGTTTAGGTACCACATCTGGTGATACATCATTTTCCAAAATACTGAAATACAACAAAAGTATATATAAAATAATAAAATTCATATCTATTTAGATGCATGAAGAAAGTATTTCAATAAAAATAATAATATTACAGTTTTATAATAAATAATATATATAATGAGATAATATATATAATCTCTAAAATATTTTATCACTAAAACATGTTTGTTCCCCATATTTTACTCCTCAGAACATGTTGTTGGATCATTTGTGGCGAATCTCACGAATATTCTGGCAAATTTTGATCAAATTTGCTAGTCAAATGCAATAAAATACGACGTACCATCTGAAATATCAAGTTCGTATCGCACATGAATTCGTATTAAATATGTATCCCATACAAGATGTGGAGGGTATGGGAGTATTTGGGTGCATATTTACTGTCATAGCTTGGATGGCACATCGCGTCATTGAGTTAATATTGATGTTCGAATTGAATTTGAGCGAGTGATTTGATTTAAAATATATTGTAATATAAATTTTGTTAAATTCATTATTTAAGGACACAGACGTTCTATATTTTTAATGGCACCGCGGATACGAATCCCATTAGTAACATAGTATTTGGCTATTAAACTTATATATAATTCTTAATGACGCATCAAATTTGATTTCAAAAGCGACGAAGATTCGTGGCAATTTCGCTCCGGAAAGTTTGTGATATATATTCCATCGTAACTTGCGTCACTTTTGTGATCTTCAATATATATATATATATATAGAGAGAGAGAGAGAGTATGGTCAATGTTAAAACGTTTGCATTTCGACCGAAGTGTAAAAGTTTCACATTAGTTAATTTTTAGTGGCCAAAATTTAACTTTAAGTTGCTCAATAAATTCTTCATGTCAAAATTTGTAAAAAATCAAATTTCGTGATTTTCAGAGCTTTCCAGCTATATTTTAAATATTTCTTAAAAATAGTTCTGAAAAGATCATATTTTTTTAATATTAAACTGGATTGTTATTAAAAATAATTAAAATATAACTAGAAAGCTCTAAAAATCACGAAATTAGATTCCTACAAGATTTTGACATGAAGAATTTATTGAGCAACTTAAATTTAAATTTTGACCAAAAAGTTGGCTGATGTGAAATTTTTGTACTTCGACCTTAAAATATAGTTAAAAAAATTTGATTTTCTACAAGATTTTTTCATGAAAAATTTATTGAGCAACTTAAATTTAAATTTAGTTGCCGACCCACGGTATATATATTTTGCATTTAGTAGCCATACTATATATTAACTTTGATCGAAGTGCAAACGTTTTCACATTAGCCATGTTATATATATATATATATTGCATTTAGTAGCCGGCGCACGGTAGCGCACAATCATGCGGCTGAGTTACGTTGCAATCGACTGGACAATTTATTCTTCCCATAGTTTACAAATAGTATTTTCCAATTTATTAGTAAAGGGAAAAGGAAACTCGTAGGAAAGTTCCTCCAAATAAAAACAATTGAATAACCAACGAAAAACATAAAAAAAAGATACCCTCTCCCACTATGCTTGTGACTTGAGAACAGTTAGTCAACTGCAGTCTACATCATTTGCTCTCTTTTGAGCAAGTCTTGGTTGTTAAAACTGTAAATGTGCACTAAATTCATTATGTGAAGTTATTGAGGTGAATAACCAAATTACTTAACATAACTTCCTAAAATGTCTACTCCATTATTTCAATTGGACAAAATAAAAAAGAAAAGAAAGTTTGGCAAATCAAATAATTACTAAAGAAGGAAATAATTTATTACCTCAATAATTATAGAGCATTGCTGACGTAATATGCATAGGATATAAAACACTTAATATGAATAATCCGATCCGTTCAAGATTTGAGCAGCGTGAATTTTGAAATAATTCGAATGATTCATATTAGCGTGATATGTTCTAAGCATATTACTTTATTCTAAGTCATAATTTATATCATAACATATTATATTTTGAGTCGAGGCAAGATAAATTCGACTTATGAATTACACAAACCGAGCTGACTTACAAAAATTGTGAGTTTATATCAAGGGAGGTAATGCATGTTTTTTAGTTGATTGCGAATGAGCCACGAGTTCATTGTGCAATCATAGTTTTGATATTAATATTTTCTAATGTTTGTTGCTAAACCTATTTTTTCCATTGAGAAAGCGAGTCTCTTTATCATATATGTATTGGACTTGCAATTCTATTCTATATATCTCTCTTCCTTAGTAATTTAGAGAACAAAACATGCAACGACCTTGATTAAAATAGAAAAAACTATAATTAAAATAATGGATTTCGTTGTTCAACACGTTCTATCACACAATTCCTTCACGTATAATCTCTACACCAGTGGTATAAAAAAAATGCTCTTCTAAACTTAACTTCAAGTCTTCAACTTTTTCTTTTCGTGGGCCCCACAATCAAATGAAAAAGAGGCGCATTTTTTTTTTATCGAAAAGCTACGTGCAGGAGTGCAAACGAATCGAACACGAACGAGCTAAGAAAAGTTCAAAATCAGCTCGTTAACTTAACGAACGAACTGGTAACGAACGAGTTGGTAGCGAACAAGTATTTGATGAGTCGAAAACGAACGAGCCACGAGCTACGAATATTTTTGACGCCTCTAGACTATATGTTAATTAATATTGTGCAATTTGTACTCGACTATTAAAGTTAGATATTAATATATATCAATTAACTATTATATAACATGTGTGCTTCGTTAACGAGTCGAACTGGACAGAGTTCGAGATCAGCTCGTTAGCTTAATGAGCTGACCAGCTCGTTAGCTTAATGAGCTGACCAGCTCGTGTCGTTAACAGTTCGAGCTGGTAACGAACAAGTTCATAACGAATTTTTGACGAATCGAATACGAACTAGTCACGAGCTACGAATACTTCTTGCACTCCTAGCTGCGAGACAAAGGACTACTGAAATGTACTTTACTTTGCACATATGACCTGAAAGGCTGAAATGTATTTTTATTTAAACACATAGCCTTCGAAACATTAAACTAAGAAAAGGACACATATTTTCAAAATTTCATAATTAATTAACTTTACAAATGACACATTAATCTTATACATATGACAAATTACGCAGCTCTGTCATTTTACGTTTCACACTTCAAGTTTCATGACGTCGCTGTAATAAACATGACACTGTTTCGCCGGAACACGCCGCTTTACGCCTCACATCGCATGATGTCGCATGATACTGCTTCATGCCGCATGATGCCGCTCCGCTAGCTGTTGCACTCTGCTCCGCCTCTTCACATTTCATGCTTCACATTCCAAGCCGCATGACCCCGCTGCAAATCGCACGAGGGCCGCATGACATCGCTTGAAGCTGCTCTGTCGTTTCACGAAAAAATTTGAACGACGCCACTGCAATCCGCATGATCCTGCTCCGCTGTTGCACGCCACATGACACCGTTTTTGCCTCACGTCGCATGATGTCGCTAGGCGAACACCGCTACGACGCTTCCCATCGCATGACACAGCTGCAAGCCGCATGACATCGCTCCGCCTCTTAACGCAGCTCTGCTGCTTCACGCTTCACGTTTCAAGTCGCGTGACGTCAATGCAATCTACAAGACACCGCCCCGTTGTTGCACGCCACACGACGCCGCTCCGCTGCTTTAAGCCTCACATCGCATGATGTCGCTCCATGTCGTCCTTTATTCATTTTTTCAATTAGTATGCTTTGTTTTAAATTGAATTCAAAATAAATACTTATTATTTTATCGTTGGACATCATTTAATAAATAAAATTTCTTCATTTTTTTAATTTTTTTATTAAATATTATATTTCTTTACATAACTCAGTTGTTGTGCACGGTTATGCTGACTAATAAGCTTTTAAATGATCATTTTTCGCTATATTGTTGGAGAATAGTTGACTGGAGTTTGACTTTTTTTATATAATGAAGTTTGTCTATATATAATAACAATGAAATTACATCAACTAGAAAGTCGAAAAGTGGAAAATTGATAAATAAAGACAATAGGAACTCAAATAACAAAATAATAAGAGTGAGGCTATGATGTTCCGCAAAACACCAAATGTACTGTACTTCGCCTCCATATCTTCGACTTCAAAGTTCA
This sequence comes from Eleocharis quinqueflora, assembly GCA_964058865.1. Classification (NCBI taxonomy): domain Eukaryota; kingdom Viridiplantae; phylum Streptophyta; class Magnoliopsida; order Poales; family Cyperaceae; genus Eleocharis; species Eleocharis quinqueflora. The sequence continues at coordinate 29,739 of CAXKVX010003039.1, forward strand.
AACAAATGATCCAAACCGTTGAACTTGGTCTTCATATTAAAATCTTCTTGGAGACCGAATTTTATATTTTTTTGAATTTCTTTACTATTTATTAGAGAGGTCAAAAATCATTCCTATCGGATGATCCAGAGATCGTTAGATTAATCAATTTTTCAATCCTTTAAAAAAATTGTAAATAAATTCAAAAAATGTAAAATTCGATCTTAAAGAGGAATTTAATATGAAGATCAAGTTTAACGGTTTGGATCAATCGTTTAGAATTTGAAATCACGTATATGAATGCGAAGTACAGCACATTTGATGCTCTGCGGAACACCATAACCTCACTCAAATAATAATAATAATAACTTGACAATCCCAAGTTCATGCTGCTCCCGTCAACATCAGAAAAGAAGAATAATATTTCGAGGGCAAGTGTTTCGCTAACCAACTCAACTGTCCGAAGAGAGACAAAATAAGTTGTGGGGTTGTGACAATAAAAAAACTAAAAAATGAGACGATACGAGTATGGATGATAATATGATGATATAATATTATCAAACATTCACACTGGCGAGGTCTATTATGTATATTAAACGAATTGTTATGTATATTAAACGAATTATTATGTATGTTAAGCGAATCATTATGCATATTATTTTTTAATGAAAATAATTATGTGATTTGACAAGTTGTTACACATGTTAAGTGTATCGATATATATTTTATTAGCTTAACAAGCATAACAATTTGTCTAACATACATAAATATTTTTCAGTACAAAAAACGTACATAGCTACACATTTAACATGCATAACAACTCGTCTAACATACACAACGCACGTGTATCAATGAGGTATTGATTAACGTATATGTATATCATCTCCCAAAAAATAATTAGAGGCTCTGCAGAGACTGCAATTTGCAAATGAAGTTAACCGACATCTATGATTAGTGAATTGAAAATGGTCCAAGCGAGGTTGGGTCAGTCCAAATCCGCCCGAGTTTATGGGTTGACCGATCCAACGAGTTGATTGGGCTGGATTTTGATAGGTTAAATTTTTTTAGGCTGATCGCAACTCATCTAAGATTCATAGGTTGACGGACCGGCATGTTTGGGCCGAGTTAGACAGGGTCCAGTCTGGGTCGGGTTGGTTGGTTTGGCCGGGTTATTTTTCTTTTTTTCATTTTTTTAATCTAACGGGTTATTCCCTGTTTTTGCCAGATTTTGCAGGAGTTAGCCTGGATTTTGTACGAATTTGGCCGAGTTTGCGCAGGTTTTGCTGTTTTACACGGATTAGTGACGGATTATGACGGGTCGAGTCGGATCGGACCAAGTTTAACACTAAATTTTTCCAACAAGGATGACCACTCTCCTCTTAGGCATCCGTTTTTTTTTACAATCTGCACGAACTCCTCTCGAGTCGCGCCGATTCGATTCACAGCCTCGGGTTTCTCGTATCGGGTTGGACCCCGGTCGGATTTTATCAAATTCCTAGCTATGAAAATACTAGTAGTTATAAAGCATATTTTGGACCGACCAACTAATGGGCTCGTATTACGCAATTATAAGTGTTCTGAAATTAACCTTTTGATAGAATTAATAATACCAGGCCGTGAACCAACCGAAATTGACTTATTTCTTCCTACCAACCCATAAAGAGAACCCACCATGAGATCACTATTTCTTTCTATCAATTAAATGGATGTTTTGAAATTTCTTCCGGCCCAGAAAAAGGTTTTCAAATTTCCAAATTTCAATTCACAATAACGCCATGCAAAATCGGAATCGGCTATTCGGCTCATACTTCTTCAAATTATTTCAGAGCTCAAGGTTAGAAATAATAGGCTTGTTAGAAATAGAACACTTAATTCACATGAGATCACTGAATTGTAAATGATTCGGGTCGGGCCAAATCCGTCCTGGTTAATAGGTTGGCTGGGACGGATTATGACGGGTCAAAAAATTTTGAGCCGGCCGCAATTCATATAAGGCCAATGGATTAGCGGACCGGCGGATTTAGGCTCTGTTAGAGGGAGCCGGTCCGGGTCGGATTGATCGGGTTTTTTATTTCGAAAATTTTCAAAAACTTCCAAAATTCAATATAAAATGCATAAAATTGAAAAATTGAAAATTAAATGTCAAAAATTAATTAAAAATAAAAAAAATTCGAATTTGTTTCAATCTTTTATAATTAAAACAAAAAAAATTCAAATAAATGGTTAAAAATGAACATGAAATGACAAGAGATTAAAATTCACCTAATTTTTTAAAAAGTCAGAAACATTTAAAAAATAATACAAAACTACATTTTTATGAGTTTTGTATGAAATTTTTATTTTTTTTAATTGTTTTGAATTGCTTTTTTATTTCATGGGATAATGGTTGGTTAAACGGCGGGTCAACGCTGGTTTTAAGACGGATTGTGACTAGTTAAACGGGTCGGACAAAGCTTAACATGGACCAGATTTAACATGAGTTTTTTCCAATAAGAATGGTTGCTATCCGTCTTAGGCTTTCGATTTTTTTTTACGGGCCCACACAGGTTTGTGCTCGGGTCGCGGTCTCAGTCTCGGATTTCCCAAATCGCGGCCTCGGATTTCTGAAGCCGGATTGGACCCGCAAAGGTTTTGTCATATCCTAGATGAGATATCGAACGTTAATTACGACAATAGCTTTTACGAACCAATTATCATTCAATATATGACGTACTATTGGGGTTGGTTCATTTTTTTCTCTGTATTTTACATTTGTGTCTTAAGTTTTGAAGTTCAAACAATTGATCCATGGTTGTAATCCTGTGTTGCACGAGTGCGGATGCGGCGATACGGCAATTTTAAAAAATCGCGGATACGGGTGCGGATATATATATATAATAAAAAATCATATTATATATTAAAATGCTTGAAATTTGTTTTTCTATTCAACTTTTTTTAATATATATTGATACTTATGAAATAACAAAAAAATTTAAGCATTTGATTAAACACTTTCTTGGCAAAAGAGTTCATGTTATATCGAAAATAATACTATACAAATTACGTGGCGTGATTAATATTATATAATATACAAAATTGCTTATTTAATATTACTAAAAAACTCAATTCGTATCCAAAACGTATCTTGACCGAATCCGTCGGTCAAATAATATAAAATATCAATGTTTGCAACATTATGGTGCATATGGAAAGAGCGCAACCGACGGATATTCTCCATGCAATCGAGACCGCGACACTTATTGGAAATGCAAATTCGGAACGACCAATCTCAATGGCTACACAACTGCTAGAATAGCATGGAATAGGAATATACATAGAATAGAAATCGGTTCGACTACATTGTACATACTCCTTCTGTAAATCCTACCTGTAATATCTTCTTTTATTTTTAATGAAATTTTAAGTAGGCTAAGCCTACTTTCTTCAAAAAAAATAATATAAAATAATTGGATACGTCACGTGACGTATCTGATACGCATCCTCACCGTATCCAAAGCATATTCATATTTGAGCCGTATCCGATACGCATACAACTAGGAGAATGAAGTATCCAAGTAACATAGTTGTAACCTATTGTTTGTGAGTTCTGAATATTTATCATAATCAGCCCTCAGCGGCCCTATTATTTCTGCAAAATTCATCCAAGTCTCCAAATTGTGACAAACTTCTATTTACTGAACATCAAACAAGTTGTAAATATGTTTGAAAACCAGTGATATATACGTGTACCAGTTATGCGCTAGAAGCCCACCAGAACTTGACTGAGAAGCGAAAATTACTAACTAATCCCTTGTTTAGATTCATCATAGATTATCTTCTTCTAATTGTTGGCAGGTGGGGCTATGCACTGCTCTGACATTCACCTTTCTTATCATGATGCATCCAATTCATGAGATAGTCGAGGCAAAGCTTCAGACAAACACAATATTCTTCCGAAAACTATGTGGCAACTGGCGATTTGCTGAGTATGTTTGCTTGCAAATAAGCCGGGTCCTTGCAGTTGAATTGCTCTCTAGTAGCATCGTTCATCCCGGGATTTGGATCGTGCATTTCCTTTGTCGAGAGCACTGTCTATGCTCTCCTTTCTTTTGTCCTGCCGATCATGTTTCGCCTCACCTTCATAGGCTCCTCGATTGGCGTCTTCAGAAAGGCAGTAGATTATTGTATCTTGGTTATAGGTTTAGTTTTTGCTAACTATGGAACATATAATGTTGTAGCTGGCCATTCAAACAAGCCATGGTAGGACCTTGCATGCAAGTTTCAAATGCAATTATGGCTCATATTACGATATAAGTTTAGTGGAATTCTAGATGCTGAAGCAAATGCCGAATAGATGTGAATGACAAAATCGAGATGAGCCAGTGTCATATGCTAATAGTATCAATGAGTTGCGATGTTGTACTTGTGACCACAAGTGCTATTCTCTTTTAGCTTATATGCATTGTGCATTAGAAGTACACTAGATGGTAGAGCGTGTTGCCATTAGTTGACAATTCAAGCCATCATGCTGAATTTGTTGTTTGTTAGAAGAAATTTGTTAATATTTGAATACATAATGTACCAAATAGGGTGTATAAAATATTGCGAAGCTATAACAAGCTGCATGATTAGTTATGCTTTGAATAACTATATGACAATTTGTGAAGTTATCTGAAAAACAGCAGTAGATTAGATGTATAATGCAAGACTGGACTCTATAGAGGGGTTACATTTCATTACAAAATGTATATGCGGCACCTATGGTGGGAAGTCCAAAAGGCAACAGCTCCGTAGAAAAAGAGAAGGCCTAGGAATACCAATGGGTTTCTGATGCCACACAACTTAGGATCTCTTATTTATCTTCTGGCCACTTTTTGCTATCATAAAAATACCGGAGAAGCCGTCTTTCAATTTATTAATCGTCTAATACCATATAACTTAAACTTAATTAAGTGCATCTGTAGATTAACGAGTAAACAGAAGGCAAATCATACACTCCGCATTCTATGGGCAGAGAGACCATAATTCCAGGAAGGTTATCACACCACTGCTTTTAAGTTTATACGAGAGAAGAAAGCAAAGGTCCAGAACTAAAGAATGCATTCCAGTTCCAGTAGCAACCTAGCTACTACAACCTTGCTACTTGCTGGTGCAGCCGAAAGAATAACAAAACAAAAGGCTGTACCTTGCAGCTTTCATCACAACTAAAAATATAATGCACACAGATCATCACAGTATCTAGGCACTAGGAACTATTCCCCAACATTCAACCCCCATCTTCACCCCCAAAATGAAAAGGATAAAAACCTTAAGGGCATTACAATCAACAAAAAAGTTAAAAAGGATTAACAGAGTCGAATACTATATCAATACTTCTAGCACATCTAGAATTACCCTGGGGATTAGTGCACAAAAAGAAAAAGAAAGAGATTAATTGATCAAGGCAAGGAATTGCGCCATGCCAGGATTCCAGTTGCTTCTCTTAGACTTCTGGCTCTCCTATAATCGATCTCTGCATCAGAGCATGACTCTCCAGGCCTAGATCTCTTGCTCGATTCTTGGCGTTTAAGTGAAATTTCTTCCTTGTGTTTTATGAAAGGATGAACATCTGTTTGTGCACAAAGAACCAAAACCTTCTGTTAGGTTTGGAAGAGGTAAGCTCCTGGAAAAGTATTTATATATATACAACCAAGAAAAACCTTAAGTGAAATTTCTTCCTCGTGCTTTATGGAAGGATGAACATATGTTTGTGCACAAGAAACCAAAACCTTGTATTTGGATGAGGTAAGCTCATGAGAAAGTATTTATATATAAACAACCAAGAAAAACTGACTTCCTCAGCAGAAAACTTGACGTTTCACTTTATTGAAGAGGAAGAAGGGAAGAAATTACAAGGCACGGCCTTTTTTTGTTTTAACCCTTCTTGGGTCGACCCATCCATTCAACAAAACTCCCATTGTTTTGAGTCATGAGGCTAACTAGAGTTGCTTCTAAAAAAGGACATCAGTATATAACCCAATTGCCTAAACAACTGCAGCTGGAAATTAAATAAATTAGAGCTTTAATTGATTAAAGGGGTCTTGACAGAATTGGTGCTGTAATTAACAGAATCAATCTGGACATCATACATCCATAAAGTGAAGCGAGGAAATCACCTTGCAATGGGCTGGTGCTTCTGTTCACTGCCTCAGCCTCAACCCCATTAGCAACAACGTTCTCCACTATTTGCTGATCCAAATCTCTAGCATCATATCTCTCAGAGGACACCTTTTCCACCCTCCTATCTCCTTTCATCCACACGTCAGCAACTGGACTTCCCTCCTCGCTACTGGCTGCTCTCCCATTTGTAAAGGGGCACATAGTGAATGATTCATCAGCCGCCTCAGCGACCCTGGTGTCATTCTGCATGGTCATGATTTCATCAGCACTGAAACCAAAGGAAGCTCTGTACGCCTCGATCTCCTCAACATCTTGCTTCGCATTCTTGCTGTGGCCATCTCCCTCCCTTGACAGGCTCGGCCTCGCTCTTGCATAAGGTGCAGGTGACTGTTGTGCCTGGTCAAGGCAGAACTGGGGCGAAGCTGCTGGCCGGAAGAATGGTGATTCAGGGGCTGAGATGAAGTTTCTGGTGCCAGGGGCTGAGTCAGGACCAAACAGCTTGGAGGAAGCATTTCGGGAATAGGGGGACCCACGTGCAGAAGAAAGGGCGGAGCTAGTACCGCCCCAGTGCACAGGATGCACCCGTATTGGTTCCTGCTCTGGGAAAGGAGAAGAGAGGCCAGTGCGTGGAGTGACTGAGGCTGGTGAAATGAGGCTGCTAGACGGGCTACCAGGTATATAGACTGCAGCAGTTCTGAGATCCATAGAGGAAGAGAAAAAACGAGCAAAAGGAACATCTGGCGAGGAAGGTGTTGTTAGTTGAGCCAACTCGGGTGGAGGGGTTAGAGGTGCAGTAGATGGTTCAGTGGTGAAAGTAGAAAAGACAGGAGGTGAAACGAGCTGTGTCTCATGTGCGTATGGGCCAGTTGCATACATCATGTTGGAGGGCTCACCAGGTGAGTTGGCAGAGAGAGAAAGGAAGCAGCTTGGTGACTGAGCAGTTGACTGCAGAGCTGAGTTTGTGAAGGAGGCGGGAGAAGAGGGGGGTGCGAGAAGAGAGAGATTCAGTGTAGTTGTTTGATTGCTGGCACCAGGTTGGGAACCATTGGCGTGGCCGTTTGGGATACTACCACCTGGGGTGCGTGCTGCAGGGACGATTCTTTTACTGGTTTTTTGGGAGCCAAAACAAGCTAAGCCTCCAAAACAGCCTTTCCATCTGTTTCTCTGCAATGGAAATAGTAGAGAAATGTAAGAGTTTGGGATAACAGCACATTGCATTCATTCCTTTCTTTGCACAAATAATATAGATTCATTGATGGAAAGTTGAAAAGATTTGAAGTTCCAAACTTGAAGCCAGCAAAATTTAGAAGATTTATGCACAGATTTTAAAATTAAGAAGCAAAATCAGACAGTACTGCTCGAAGTAAACATACAAGATCTATCTTCTTGGTAACAATTAGAAGGAAATACTACCAATCATCACTCAGAAATTTTCTAAAAATAAATCAGTTTTGTATTGAAACACGAACCTACAAAGGTAAAGTAAAGCATTAAGATCAGTAATAAATAGTCAATCAATTACCCATAAAATGTTTGAACAACCACTAATATATAGCTCTTATATCATCGCATTACTTGTGTGCGATTACAGAAATGACTTGTTCTATCAGAAAACAAGTGTGAGATTACAGACATTTGCTCCTTTATACCAGACATTACTTTGTCTGATTATTCCCTTGAAACCAAAATAATTTGTTTACCTGTTAATTCACCTCAGCCAAATCAAAGCTACAAAAAGCAATGATGAAAACCATCCAAGCCAATTCAATCAACCAGAATTGACATGGAAATTTTCATCGTGGAACATTCCCCAAAAGTAAGCAGGGTGATCGATCATGTAAGATTTTATCACAAAAAGATGGCATGTTCAGTAAAGGGAAAGGAAATCTTATAAATAGAAAAAAAAATATTGGGAGGAAATTTGAGTTGCGAATTTTCCTTGTGCAGCAACGGTGATAAATTTCTCACCTAAATCTGTACAGTGAAATAGAAAAGTAAAACGAGAGAATCAAAATGCTACTAAAACAAAATCAGAGAAATTAAGTTCCTTTCAGATCATACATTGCTACATAATCTACAGTAAAGCCCTACATTCGAGAGAGAGAGAGTACCCTGTGATGAGGAGGCTGATGGTGGAACCGATTGGTGTCAGCGGAGGCAATGGCGGTGCTAGCCGCACTAATGGTGGCCACACCAGCACCGCCGGTCGACGCGCCACCATTTCCTGCCATATCAGAAGTCACATTCTCCGGATCAGGCGCCTAGGGTTTAATCGGATCTCCACTGAGGCTTCTTTCTAGAAGAGAGAAGAAAAGACGAGGCAGTTCCGCCTCTCAATTTCTCTCTCTATCTCTCTCTATATCTCTCTCTCGATCGAGTATTCGATCTGGTTGTTGGTTAGTTCGGTGTGCGTGGATCACACACTCGCGCGCGCACAACGCACAACGCACAACACACACTAACTAGTAGTAAGTAGCAAGTAGCTTCTGAGTTCTCTGAGCAAGCAGAGTGAAGTTGTGATGCAAGTATGCAACAACTTGACTTGCGCTCTCTCTCTCTCTCTCTCTCTCTCTCTGCTTTTACACTTTTTTAGATTAGATAGATAGATAGATTGGGATGTAAAATTGTAAGTAAATGGGGATGGATGCGTTCGCGCTGCGTTGCGTTGCTCTTTGGTTACTTACGCTGCGCTGCTTAAACGTACTCACGGTCACGGCCGTGTGGCCCCTGAGCCTGACGCAGAGCGTGACTTTCTCTCTCTCTTTATCTTTCTCTCTCTTCTTTCTTTTTCTGTGTGTGCTGTGCTGCTTGTGCTTGCTTGCTGGTGTGAAAAGGATAGCTTTGTGCGAGAGCTGCTCCGGATCTAATGTGACATGACACTTCATATGTTGCCAATTGTGTTTCAACATTTCACAAAGTAGCAAAAATTCTTATTATAGTAAGAGCGAGATTGATATGGACAAAAAATAAAAAAATAATTACAATATAGTTGAATGTCGTCAATAATTTTGCAATCAAATTAATTTTAAGTCATAGAAAAATTTACCTTATAATAATATTGATTTGCTCAAAATCATTTCAAGTTTGTTAAACAAGTTTGCACTAATTTGTGAAGCTCGTCTAATAATTTTTCTTTTTGTTAAGATCGGATTTAAGTTTTGCACTTCTTTTATTAAAAGTATATTTTATTAAAGGCGGACTAGAGTAAAAAAAATTTAATATTTCTCAATTGAACTAATAATATTTGAAAAAAAAATTGAAGCATAATTAGCCTTATATGTTAATTGTATCAAATGACAAGTTATTAAGTTCACTTAATAGTTCATCACAAAAATTAGATATATACTAAGCTTATGTTGTAATATATTATAAAAGAAAATTTCATATTAAGCATCATAATTTCTGCATGACAATTATATTATCATGCATAATATATAAATTGCATTCAATTTGTCAAATTTGAAATTTGGCAATTACGACAATTATCAAAATTCTCTAATTAATCAATGTTGATAGGTACAAGGTTATTTTTAAAGTCAGACTCAGTTCCATTATTTTATGTATTGTTGCTTTGGATTATAATTTAAGCAAGAACCAACTTTAACTAGCATGCTGCATATGAGAAATAATTATAGTGCCACATAAAATCCGTAAGGAAAGAGAGACCAACTCTGAACTGGAAGGAGATCGGGTACACAGATACGGACAAAACCTTGTAAATCCCTAGGATGCCCGATTCCCTTCTCCTCTTTTTTTTTTCTCTTGAAATTTCTTTTTGACACTTATAAAAAATAAGAATTAAATTGAGGACCTGATTTAAAAAATTTTGACATTCGCGATCTATTTTTGCTTTCAGACTAAACGCATGCGTTCATATTGAAAAACAAAAGACATGATTAAATATGGTGCAAAATTTTAAATCTGTGTTCACGTATGAACATTGTGTCTGAACGTTACGTATGAATGTTGTATGGATGCACGTTCGACGCGTTCAGACGTGAACACAGATTTTAAAAGTACTTGTTATTTTTTCTTTGTAAACTCAAGTGGCCTCTATTTCTGAACGTTTTCGTCTAGAAAATATGCCTGAACACAAAAAAATAAAAACATGACTGTCAAATGTTTGAAATTACGACCGTGGATGTAATTTTTATTTTTTAAGATCAGTAAAAAACATTCTTTTTCTTTTCTTTTTCATAATTTTACTTATTCCAAGGCTCGTCCGAAAATGTTTAAATAACCAATATTACTTTTTGAAAACTTTTAAATGTCGAATTACAAAAAAAAATTCTGAATTTTTTTCTTAACAATAAATAAAAAATTGCACTAAAAATGTACCACAAAATTAAGGGAATTTATTTATGAATTGAGAAAATTTTATTTTTTGGTTCATTCACGTAGGGGACATAATTTATGATCGAACTTAAATCTCCGTCCAACTTTTCATGTTTTCTGAATTTTACTATTTGCATTTCACAAAATTAATTTGAAAAATAGTCTTAATCGATGGCGGAGCCACGTACAATCAAAGAGTCAGTTACATCTCTCTAGAAAAAAGAATTGATCATACATTTGAATTTTTTAAAATATACTTATACTATAATTAAAATTATTTAAAATATACATCATTTGAACCTCTGAAATAATAATAGACCCGTTCCTCTAATAAAATAATAGAATGATTAGTACACATAAAACAATTATTTGTCTCCCATTCAATGGGCTAATCAGGACCAATGTTAGGTTGAGTGCACCGCATAAGTGCACGTTAGATGACCGTTGGATTTCCATTAGATGATGTCGTTGTATGATCTAACGACTAGAATTTGCTATGACGAAGCCGAAGACATATCAAATATATAAAAGAGGTACTCTTGAATTTGATCAGATCCTGTATACTTCTTGTTTAAGTTTTCTATGACCACGTGGTTTAGTTTTCCTCGTCAAATATGCACGTCGTATTATGTACGGCTCTATGGTGTAAATATATGAATATTGTGCGCTTAATTTTAAATTTTATTTAAAATTATTCACAAATATATTACTCGTATTTATGAAATAAACTATCCGAGTTATTATAAATTTTACTTTTATTATTTTAAATACTTATATTTAATATATGTATATATTTATTGATAGTACATGTTGAATTTTATTTAATATATGTACTCGATCTGTATCTGTCGATTATCAACTCTATTTTCATATTTTTGCTTTAATATTCTTTTTTTAGACTAAAAAGTGGAGGAAACTGACATGTTTCATTGAAACAAAATCCTTAATACATATCTAAACCTTAAAGATTTCTAATTATCAGTTTGTATAGTTATTTCAACAATAAACCAAAAGACTACTGCCACAAAAACCACCTAACCATAACCAAACAAAAACATACATGTATCATTGTATCATTGTATCAGTACAAAACACTTAATCAAACACAAAAAAACGAAAGTTTCATTTTATCTTCAGCTCATAATCATTCATGAAAAGCTAAAAGATCAAGACATCGGATTTGGCCTCTTCCAAACAAACATTTGTGCGCAAACTGCTTCTCCTGTACTTTCACCTCCTGCTCCATATCTGTCGGGTTTTCTATTTTTTGTGTAAGTCTTGGCAAATTCAGAACATTCTAAGGCATAATGAGATAAATTTTCAAAAAAGACTGATCATTATTGTTTTTACATCAGTAATTCAAAATTCTAATAATTTGACTTGCTAAACTTCTAATTGATCTGACTTTTTTTTTCCGTAAAACACAACTTGTTTATTTCTAACCACACACTCCATAACACAGCCCCTAAACCCCTCTAACAAGTTCAACTAGCATTACATCTTTAAGTGGGATCTTTGCTTTTATATTCTAAAGTTATCTAATAGTTATATCCGTATTCACATTCACTTAACGAATTTTGAATATAATTATAATTTATATACTACGTACCACATCCGCTCCATTTTTGTTCCTATAATGTTTTCCAGTTTTCTATAATTATATGTGTACACATAATATTTCTAGGTTTATATTTGAGCGTTGTGAAAATATATAATGTATCCCATTTCATCTCTATAATTAAAATCTAAAAATTTGATGTGATCATAAGATCATTATACTGATGTGATCAAATATTATGCTAATAGAAATATTTGATATGATATTCGATTCTACTAAATAAAATGTACTCAACCCATATATGCCTGACATAATCTAAAATATAAATAATTTTTATCTGACGAGATCTTGATAATTCCATAGATATTATTTGCAACAGAAATATTTTGTGTTTGAAAATGGGATTTCATTTATTGCCGCATTTTAAATCATCCTAAATTATACAAATATGTAAGACCAGTACTGTTTCTTATTGGACGTAGGAGGCTGTCTTTTACAAAAAAAAAAAAAAAAAATCATAATGAAAACGGTTTTATTTTGAAGAGGGAGATCAACATAACGGTCTTTCATTTAATGTAGTCTGTATATAATTTCCGTGAAGTTCCATTTTGATTTTTGAAAAAAAAAAAATTTTGAAGTTCGCAAATAGAATAGTGGCCACAGAGAAGATCACACAACACAAGTCACAAGGGAAGCATGAGACTGAGAGTATGAACTATCAATTAATAATAAATATTAAATACTTCATTCATTGACTGCGCTCACGGACTCCATTTGTTAATTGTTTCCCTCAGTACTTATTAGCTCGGTTTTTTTCATATTTTTTTTTTCCTTTGGTTTCCGGTTCAACAAAGCAACATATACATTAATACATATATCAATTAGTTTTTCATCAAATATTTTATATTTTTTCAAAAATTAAATAAGTTGCAGATCAATAATATATCAGAAAATAATCCTCTACACATTACGTATAAAATAACTTGTCACATTTAATCTTTATGAACACGGACAAATTTTGATACTAGTTTAGATTAATTAATTAATAAAGATATTACTTGAACATACATGAACCAAGATCAACTGTTCATCAACTAAATGAAGATATTACTTGAACATAATCCGGTTATTTTTCTTTTATTTTTTTATTAAATGGTAATTCACTGAGTCAAACTCCTAACGAGGTAAACATCTGGGCAGAAATTTTTTATTTATTCTATGAACTTTTAAAATTAATATTTATTAGGGAAAATAATGTTTTTATGGAAAACGAAGTATTATGCTGAAAAAAAGTTATATAATGAAAAAATTAAATAGATAAATGGGTAAACATATGAAGATTCGATGATCACCTATCGCCTTATATGTGTATATAAAATAGAATAAATATATATAAAAAGACCACTGAAAATAAAAATAAAAACTTAAGTCCATGAAAAATTAATCGATGACTAAAAATCTTATATGATCTCGAATTTGATAACAACATGTACCTTTTTTCAATCATGATATATTATTGATTCTTACATAGTTAAAAATACATATGAATCAATATATTCTTTTATAAAATGACTGTGCAGTTTGACAATGTCAACTTCAACAGCCAAATTTATGCTATGTCTATCTTTTGTATTATATTTACCGAAATACATTTTTAAAAAAAGAAAAAGAAAAAGAAAGAAGCAAGTGGATTGTGCGTAAAATCAATTGGAATCAATTAAATTGTACGTAATATATTTTTACGTCGCCATCGGTGCCCTTTTTTGTTTGTGTCAAGTTTCTTTCAAATTTCAATTAATGCTCCTTAAAAGTTGAAAGTGATTTGCTGATTAACAACTTCAAATTAACAACAAAAGGAAAAGAGAGAGGAAATACATAACTAAATGAAGGGAATAGTCAGTTGGCTTGTTTAATTACTAATGTATTTAGTAAAAATATGTTATCTTGTTTATAATATATTTAGTAAAGAGAAGAACACATTGACAATTAATTATGTTTGTTGCACAATCACGATAGAATGGTTATTAAATTAAAAAATAAAATTTTAAATGTATTCTTACGTATTATAGATGTATCAATTTTCATAAAATTTTAAAAAAATCAGATCATTAAAATTGGAAGCTGCTCCATATGGATTGCCAATCAATTGTTAATATATATCTATTTCTTACAAAGGGTGTGTTTAACAACTAAATTTATTTGACAATCATAATATCAACATATCAACATATCAAAATTAAAAACATATAAGTTCAATCCATAACTTAAACTTAGACATGCTAATGTCTTGAAATTACTTGCATAGATGATTAATCATATTTAAATTGGCATTCAGATTCAAATATGGTCTATCTCAATTAGAAAAAAAAATATATATATCTACAAAACTTTATGAATTGAAATTTGGTAAGTGTGGGGCTGATTGTCTTTGCTTTGTTTTTAATTGTACAATTGATTGATTGGTAAGATGAAGTATCATTATCATTTCCAGACTTGTGAATAGTGCAAGGAATGGCGGCCTAAATACTAGAATTCGTATCTTTTGGAATTAGTAGAAATTTTTGAGGAGAAATGGACAGTTTTACTGAGTGAGTGTTGTAGCGACGCTGTAATAATTACTGTGCGGACAAGTAAAAAATGTTGTAGCAGCGTTGAAAATCAGAAGGCGGACAGCTATTGTAATTTCAGGAATGTGAATTCTAAACACTTGTACTATCTGCTTCATTAGCATTCAAACTTAAAATCATATTAAATCACTTTAAATTATAAACAGGACCTGTGAAATTAATAGTTTAATTGTTTAGACCAAAAACAAACGACAGGTGTTTAATTTAATATATGAAAGAGATGGTTTTCCTAAATACACCTGTAATTTCTGTTTGAATAAATGGTCTGTCTCATGTAAACCTGTTGAATGTTGACACGCTTTTTGTCCGTATCACTTTTTTTAATTTCAATTTCGAAAGCACCTTCAATGGTGATAGACGTGATATGTGTGACATAATTATACACGTTGCGAAATAATACGACATGTTTATGTGCGTTGTGCATTAGGAGTTATTAGGAGTGATGTGTTTAATGTTTACATGTTTAACGCGTTTCATGAAAATCAACATAGATATTTAACAAAAGATAATGTTTCGTAGATATCACATTTGATATCAACTATTGATATCAATTTTATTATGCACATTTATTTGAGTTATCATGCACATTATTTGAGTTATTATGCATGTTATACCATAATAACTATTTCAGTACAAAAATTAACATATATAACTATTTCATTATAAAAAATAACATGCATGATAACTCAAATAATGTGCACGATAACTCAACTAAAGACGCATAATAAAATCGACAACATGTATAATTATTTAATTACAAAGAATAACATACATAATTACTCAAATAATATACATTATAATTCAACTAAAGATGCATAATAAAATCGATATCAAATATGATACTACTTATTAGCTTTCTTTATCAAATAATATCCTAAACAATCATTACATTATTTGAGTTATTATGCATGTTATTTCCAATTAAGCACAGTAGCAGCAGCTAACTTCAACCCTACGATGCAACTGCAATGCCATTGATCTTCTCTTTTCTCTCCTCTTTCCACTCAATTTTCCATTTTCTGATGCGATTTCTTTTTTTAAGGAATAAGTAATCGTACAAGTACTTTCTGACGCAGCTTCCCCTTGAAACAGTTAATTTCTTCCTCATGCAACTTCTTCACTGAAAATTTGCTATTTTGGATATTTCCTTTTTGTTAATTAGAAAGTGTCTGGCTTTTGATTGCACTTGCGGTTAATGTCCATAATTATTTCCAGGAGAAAAAAATGTTGTGCATTTTTAAATATACATAATTATTTTAAAAAATTTAATAAATTGTAAAAATATAAAAAAATTCTTTATAAATTTGTACAGGTCCACTAAAAATTTCTTCTCTAAACGTGTCTCTAGCAACTCCTTTGAGTGGTACTGTTATTGTATCAGTACATTTTAGTCATAATAGCGGTTTAATCACGAGGTATGAATATGATATTGTTTTGCTGGTCGGTACAATATTAATATATGTATAATACAAATACTATTCGATATTGAATTTAGCATCAAGTGGCGCTGAAAATTAGTACCTGCTGGTTTGACTGCATTATCTTTTTTTTGTTTCAAACACAGAGGAAAAAAATGTAGTAAATATAATTCAAAGTAATACATGCTCCATCTTTTGATGAAGGCTGTACTCATTGAAATCCTTCAAAAAATAAAGCTTGTTTAGCTATATATTGTAGTGGTAATACAAATAAAAATATGTTGTGGTCATTGCAAAAATTGGTCTGAAATTTAGTTACTACTACACTACTTTCGAGTAACGACATTTTTAGTTACTACTACACACGATTATAGACTTAAATTACATATTTAATGAGATGGTAATGAGTTTTTTATTTGTAAAGATATGAGCAGAGTCAGAATTTTTATGCCAATATTTTTAGTACCGGCTATGAGCAAGATGTAATATTTTTATTAGAAAAGAACAATATGGAACATATTCTAAAAAAATCAAATTATAAGCGTAATTTTCAAAAAATATTATTAAATATACAGTACGCAAGATATATTTCTGTAAATTTTCCCCTCTGGCTCCGCATAGACCCGCCAGTGTGTAAAGGCTTTAGATCTTTCAGTGCGGATAAATAATGCCAACCAGTGAAATTGTGCTATTTTGATGATTTCATTCAACAAGAGAGGCTTGAAAGTATTTCACTCTGGATATTTCCAACAATACTGAGTTAAAAAAGCATAGTGACTTTAATTGAGTTGTGCTGACAGCTTCATTGATACAAACAAGTATATATTGTCTACAATTTGGTTGATTGATTGAACACTACATTTTAATCTGTTCTCTGTTGTTAAGCTCAAACAATCACAAAATCACCTTAAAATGAAACAACAATTGCCGACCCGCCGGATTTGAACCGACGTCTTAGGAATTATCAAAGTGCTCCTCGAGCTGAACTTCACATCCTGTCAAGTACTTAAACTCAGATTAGCAACATCAAAATTGTTCGTTACAAATTTCGAAGCTAATAGGCCTTCAAAAATGGCTTATATATTCATCAATCGAACCAATCGGATGCTGCCAACTGGAGTCCGGTACCTGAGAGGATACGAACTCTTTGAAACCCAATGCCATCCAATGCTCTTCCAACTGAGCTAAGGTCGGTTTGTGAGCAACAATAGGAAGAAATTTCATTATAGGTTATCATGGTAAGTACAGGGTCCTTCATAGCCAGTAATTACTGTCCTATTGACACTTGACAATGAATTTTAAAAATAGATTCAGGAAAAGGTTTATACGACGAAACAACAACAACAAAGTATTAGTTTCAAACAAATTCGGATAGGCTAAAAATTGAAATTCTATCAAAATAATGAAAAGTCAATGTGAATAATAGTAATATAACAAATAATAGCAATAGTAATATAAATAATAATAATAAAGATTATGCTATAAATCATAAGAGCCTACACCAATATCCTACGTCTCTAATTCCGAACAAAAAGTCATGCCCCTATAGATCGGTTATGGTTGAAGTTTCATGAAATCAGAAAAAAGTTTATAAATAGACAATTATGATAAAATCTTAATATATTGACTTTAAATTAGTTCTGTTTCGAGTTTTATGCAATTTAAGTGTTATTTGATATTCCACAAAAAAACATTAGATATGAACGATTAATCCAATTTTAACATTTTTATAAATTATCAAATAACTATATTGCATTAAAGCTGAAACGCAATCAATCGATTAAGTTTAAGGATGTGGTGAGATTGTGTCACTGAACATTTTAAAAATTTAAATTTTATTTCAAATTCATTTGATAATTCATCGCCAAGAAATGTCAAGATAACCAAATTGTCAATTGATCACTCTTTATTATTAATATTTACAACCTAGTGCGACAAAGAAAAAACAATGTACCACTACCAGTGTTGGTCATTAGTAAAGACTAGTACCTATAAGAGTGGTCTAGTAAACAGTCTTCCTGGTGTTTTCTTATGACTTGGAAAACATAAAAAGCATCATCTCTTGAAGTAGAAAACTTACGAGAACTTCACTTAGGGAGGCCGCCTTATTTTTTCAGCCCCAAACTACTAATATGAAATTACTTCAACTCTTCAAGCAAAGTGATATTTTACATGGCCTAAAGACAAATGTTCTACGGGCTTATATAAAACAGGAAAGTCCAAATCTGTCAACAATTTTCTCAGTTATAAATTTCATGCAGTCAGATAAAAAATTTAATGCACTAACAAAAGATTTAATTTTTTAGGGTTAGGACTGCTAATGAAAAAGGCGGTTCATGGACAAAATAAGCTGAACACTATTGAACATTTATGGAATGGACTATTTGTTGGTCTTTGTTGAAGTTCAGTTCAAGTCCAATTGAAAAAATTGAACCGGACTAATTGTGAACAATAATGAACAAATTATGAACAAACTGTAAACTAATTGCGAGCTCAATGTAAAATTAAATGAAAATATGTTCAAACATCTCAATAGATCAATCAAGTTCTAACTCTCTGTTTCACAGAGAGAGAACTAAGTTAATCTCACAAAGAAACCTAAGTGATTCAATACAGTGATGAAAGAGCTTTCATTTAAAAATGATGATATACTGTGGTGTCCAAAGTCATGTCCATATGGTTAACTCATGAACAGATAATGAACATTATTCAGTTATAAGATGTACCGGACATGAACTGAATATTAATAGATAATTATGAACTTGATTTGATCATGAATTTCAACTCCTCATCAGCGGACTGAGTTAGACATGAACTGAAATCCGTCTATTAGCAGCCCTTTTGAGGGTTAACAGGATGAAATGGAATTTACTGCAAGTATTATCATTGACCTGTCATGGATCAAGAGGAAAATATATAGACCCACTCATATGCAGTTTGATTGATGTGTTTGGTGAGAGATACTCTTGCCCATAAAATTTCAATTTGCAACTTTTCATTTTTTTA
Organism: Eleocharis quinqueflora; assembly: GCA_964058865.1. Taxonomy (NCBI): domain Eukaryota; kingdom Viridiplantae; phylum Streptophyta; class Magnoliopsida; order Poales; family Cyperaceae; genus Eleocharis; species Eleocharis quinqueflora. Next base: position 48,800 of record CAXKVX010003039.1, read on the forward strand.
CAGTAAATAATATAAATATTGAAGATATCCCATAATTTATGCAATGAAATGCATGAAAGCCAGCCAGCTAAGGCACAAACTAATTTGAAAGAAGATAATGTGTTTCTTTCAGCGCCAAATAGAGAACTCTTCGAGTTGCTGCCACTGATATAGACTATAGTATTTCACCTTTTTACATATTATGATCTAGCTAACTTTCCTCCGTCTCCTAAATATAACTGAAATAAAATAAGTACACAATTTAAAGATGTCACAGCTCGCAAAATACTAACTCTTTTCAATTAGAATTTATAACACAATAAAAACGACAAATCTGTAATACAACTAAATAGATATTAATCTTCTTTCGAATGAACAAGTTAACTTAAAATTTTACAAAATTTTCAAATTCGTTAAAAACAGTTTCCTCATCTTACAAAAAAATTCCTCCTACAAATAACTTGATTTATTCACGTCATTTCCAAATACCACGACCTTACACAAAGCAAATAAAAAAAAAAGAAATTTCTTATAAGCACTACTTGCAAAGAAGATAAAGAGTTGACCTGGTGACTAAAAACAACGTTCTTCGTATGAGAGACGCAGGTTTGAATACCAGCGAAAGCAAAATGTCATGACAAATTCTAGGTCAACATTGAGATATTCAAGAACAAATACTCTTGTCTATTACTAAAAAATATTATGAAGTTTTAACACATACAAAATTTCTTACGCATGAATTGGATTATACCAACACCACCAACAAGAAACCACTAGTCCCAACCTTCCTTTTCTGACTTGAGACATGCTATGTAACGAAAACTACATAGACGGAGTTATGATAATCAATTAAAGCATTATGAAAAATAGAAGAATAAACTTACAAATATTGAAAAATGTTTAATCATTTATCAAGTTTGAAAATTTATGATTCAACTTTGCCATTATGAGAGAGGATGACAATGGATTTTTGACAATCCTACCAGTAGATATTCATATAATTCAAATTCTTTTAGAAAAAGTACAACAATTTTGTAGACATTATTATTAAACTCACACTTTAGTTGTATTTCATTTGATACTCCATATTAAATGATTAAATTTGCAAGAAATTTGTAATGATCATAATTAATGGTCTTTGAAGGAGCATCAAATGATGCTTATATTCCATGAATTTTGTAACCGAATCAATATATAAGTTTAAGAATGTATTTATAAACATTTATTATTTGTAGATAATTTTTAGATTTATTTCGGAATCATTGTTAAGATTATGAATAACCATAAATCATTGTCATATGATCCTTCCTCATTTGATACTCAATCAATCAAAATTATGAAAAAAAAAATTGAGTTTGACTATGTGGTTCCACAACAACTTTGGCTGCAAAACTTACATCTCGATTTTAAAATGTCATATTTGAAATGTTGAACCAACTAAGCTAATAAAATCTTTACATCATAATCTTGAAAAACAAAGACTAACTTTTACCATTTTCAAATCTCAATGCAGTTTAATGATTTTTGAAAGATAATCCTAATGACATACAAATATTGATATTTTCTATTATTTTTACAGTCATCTTTGAAAAAAGCTTTAGAAGTATTTAAAAATTCTAAAAATGGCAAAAGTTTATATTCTACAATTATGAAACGAAGTTTTATTGACCTACTTGGTTCCATGTTTTGGACATGACATAACAAATTTGAACCTTAAAACATTTCAGCTGAAATGCTTATAATAGCACATTACCTAAACTTAAAAAATGCCTATATTTTAAACTTAGATTTCGACAACTGTTTCTCAGTTAAGGTAGTTATCCAATAACTACAGTGAACATATCTCCCCATCAGGTATAACTATGATCCAATACACCCTCATTCCAGTGCGTTTGAGCTAAAAACATTGCTTTTGACGACTTCAGCATATTTTTCTGGAATCAACTTTTGTCCATTTTACTAAATTAAAAAAAGCAGCGAGTTGTTGTGGCACGAGGGAGGCTCTTCCTGAATAATTGAAACATTGGGGACACGTGTTACACCCAAAATAATATTGTTCCCAATCACATGTACAAGTGAAGCATTCTTTGTTTTTAATTTTTAAATAATGGTAGCTTTGTCTGTACTATGCATTGTTTGGAACTTTTTCTTATCCTTAAAGAAATAATAAGAATACGCCTGATTTAAAAGGATTCTCCAAGTACATGTCAACTTTACGTTTAGATTTGCATTTAGTCTTTACGTTTAGATCCTGCATTTAGTCTCTACGATCAAATTCTACATTTGAACACTAAATTCAAATGCAACTGGCTCGTTGCTTTAAAGCTCTACATTCACCATTCTAACTTTACTTGAAAACTTTTAATTGAGAACTTAAATTTTTTAATGCATGCATATAGATAACATTTATGAACACAATTCAAAATAGACACATAATACTGTGATTTTTTTTCAAACCAGACGTATACTTATTATTCTTTCTTTACGAGGAATAAACAAAATAAATTCCATTCTTTGACGCAGCTAACATTAGTCCTGCCCTTTTTTTATACCAACCACTGAGAACGTAGGGTTTTCTCTCATCACAAACAGGGAACCTTTTTTTCCCTTATTTTTTGTTATTTTTATAACTCAAAGATAACCTAGGTTAAAAGAAAGTTATTTTGCAAAATTAGCGCTCCAGCAAAAGTACATTCTCTATTGGATTTGCAATAACAACAACAAGACAGCTTCTAGTCCCAAACAAGTTAAGAGTAGAATAAAAATAAACTCAAAGATAACCTAGGTTAAAAGAAGGTTATTTCGCAAAATTAGCGTTCCAGCAAAAGTCCATTCTCTATTGGATTTGCAATAACAACAACAAGACAGCTTCTAGTCCCAAACAAGTTAAAGAGTAGAATAGAAATAAACAATCCGTATTTTGATAATAATGAAAAATCAATAATAATAATGATAGTACTAATAATAATAATAATAATAAACTATCGTAAAAAAGTATTCCACAAGATGAGTATACTGATAAACTAGGTAGTTCAATTTATCGAGATTGATGAAAAATATTTCACTTTAATTTTTGTTGTGTTTCAAGAAATTACTTTTCACAAATCTTGATGAATTGAATGACTCAAATGAACTAGAATATCCAGTATACCCATCTTTTGGAGTACCCAAATTTTTCCTTAAATTATCATATAAATATATGTTTAGACTAGACTCATACATCTCTCATTGTGAACTAAAGTCGTATAATTATACCACTATTTTTAAATAGTCTATGTCATGATTCTGATACGTTGATCGCTAATATCCATGCACTACTATTTGACGCCAATTCTCTGAAGATTCCATGCTTTCAAGTCTTTTTTTAATGTTTTATCCATGTCAATCTTGGTCTGCCCCTACCTCTTCTCATGTCTTCGACGCAACTTAAAATCTCACTACGTACTAGTGCATCAGAACACCTCTGTTGGACATGCTCGTACCATCTCAAACGATGTTGAACAATTTTTCCTTCAATTAATGCAACCCCGACCTTGTCACGTATATCATAATTTCTAATGCGATCCCTTCTTGTATGCCCACATATCCACCATAACAATTGCATCTCTATCACGCTCATCTTTTATATATGTTGCTCTTTAGTAGTCCAACATTCTGCTACATATAACATTGCAAGTATGATCGATGTCCTATAGAACTTACCTTTCAATTTTTGTGGAACCTTTTGTCGCATAAAATGCCAGATGTTTGTCGTCATTTTATCCAACACGTTTTTATTCTATGGCTAACATCTTCATCAATCTCGCCATCACTTTGCACCATCAATCCCAAATATTGAAAGATGTTTCTTTTAGACACTATTTGTCCATCCAAATAAACATCTCCATCTTCTGATCAAACGCCACTGAACTCGCTCTTCAAATAATCGGTCTTAGTCCTACTAAGTTTAAAATATTATAATTCCAAAGTCTTCATTCACAATTCTAATTTTGTATCACAGTTCCGTCAATTAGGACCACATCGTCCGGAAAGAGCATGCACCAAAGAATATTTTTTTGTATGTATTTCGTGATATAATCGATC
>CAXKVX010003040.1:0-37146 GCA_964058865.1 Eleocharis quinqueflora
GAACAGGAGAAAAAAGATATCAGGTGCTGAAACTCAGGTCAAACTGGTAGAGGAGGAAGAGGGACCAGGGGCCATGGTGGTCTTTCAACACACTTCTCCCCTAGCTCAGTTACCTCCTATGACCAGACAGAGCTTGAGACTAAAGCTGCTTAATTCAGACCATAATGTACTTGACAAAGCAGTCAATAGAAAGATCAAAGCATTGGATCAAACTTCAGGTAAAGATGAAGGTAAAAACTCTATTAGTGAAGCTTTTCCTTTTCAAGAGTTGTCTGTTGACCAAGTGGTTGATTTGTTTTGTACCTTTAACATAAAACTAGATGATAACAGAAATGAAAGTATCCAAAAGGTACAATTTCTTAGATCCTTGTCCAAAAAACAATTTTCTCAAGCCTCCAACTATGGGGGAGGTAGACTTTAAAATAAAAAAGGGACAAAGTTTAATAGCAAAGAGATAGACAAAAGAAGATTTCTAGATAAGATAGTGTCAGAGATTGGGGCAGACCCTTTTACATGCTAATACTCAATTGGAATGCTAGAGGGTTGAACAACCTAGTGACAAATGTGTTGCATATATGTAAAATCTACAAGTTTCTTTGAGAAATATGACCAAAGTTAGTAAGTTTTAATCAAGATTTCTTTCATTTTTATCAAGAGTTCGAGTTACTGCTTTTCTCTTGTTTATAATGCAGGAAAAAAACGAGATGATCAGAACAAAGATTGGAGCATTTGGACTCAAAGGCAACAAAGCAGAAAACAAACAAACATAAATTGCGGGACACAATTGTTACCGTGCAGGTCGCAATTGGAGAAGATCATGTACTTAGGCGAATCCCACAACTCGCAAGTTGCGAGACGCAAGCTAAGACCTGCATGCCGCAATATGGAAGGTCCTCCAACAAGGCATGTAGTTGTGTTGGATTGCAAGTAGGCCTGTCAAATGTGTGAAACGTTCGCGAAATTTCGCTGTTTCGTTTATGTTTCGTTTGTTCTCGAAAAATACTTTTGTTTAATGTTTCGTCTACACGAATCATAAAATTTCGTGAAAAATACACTAGGACGAAACAATTTTCGTTTTTTTTTAAACGAAAGAGAAAATTATTTCGCGTAACGTTTCGTGCAGGCAAAATGAAACGTTGAAACAAAAATTTCATTTTGTTTGACAGGCCTAATTGCAAGCCAAAACCTGGGTGCACAATTCTCAGCACATCTTCAACATTTTTGCGGGCCGCAATCGGATTATGTCAGGCCGCAATTTGAGTTCGAATTGCCACCTCTTCGATGAATTTGAATTTTGAATGGGGGTTTGTTTAAATAATCTCAAATTCGTCAAGAAAAATACTATGTTTGTTGTTTTTGGAAAAACTCAGAGAGAGGCATCTAGAAATAAATTGGAAGCACGTGAAGAGAATTTCGAGAAGAAATTGATCTCGATTCTTGATTTATTCTTTTCTTTTCTTTCTCATGATTTATATTACGTTATCTTGTTTTGTTTTCTCTCTTTCCTATCATGAGTTGTACTTTTTTAGATTTGAAGATGTAAATTCGAAACTATGTTATTTTATATACTTGAATTTGTTCATATCTACTTGATTTTGTTTGTTGTCATTTATTTCTGATTATTATCTTGTGCCTTGCGATGCATGAGGACAAATTTAAATTTTAGAAATTAAATTAAAGTATTGAATTGTGAAACACCGAGAACCAGAAATATTCTAAGTTTAACTCAAATATCAAAAGATGAAGTGATGACTTAAGATTTAGATTGATAATGTGTTTTATTAGCATATTAAGAATCGAAAGAAAGAAAATGTACGTGTAATAAAATTCCAATTGAGCAGAAAGGATTTAGAACATAAAATTCAAATTGAGCGGATCTGAATATAGCACCCCCCAATTACATTTCTATGATTCCATCTCAAAAAAAGAAACAACCAACATGTACTTTGAAAAAGCAGCCGAATCAGTCGACAACACACTAATGCTTTACGGTTTTTTTCCGATCGTTACGGCTGAGAACAAGGTCATTTAGTTTTGAAGAATTCTTTGCAACTCCTATAAAAAGGAAAGAAATTCTGAATTTCAGATCTCATCAAAAAGTGAGTTTTAACTTTGGAGATTGTCAAGAACTCTTAAATTATGGCGAATGTAGCAAAAAATTATAGTACTATATATATATAGGCAGTTGTTCGTTTTCTTTATTTGATTAAAAAACGAAGATCTAGTTTGTCGAAAACTCTTAATTTACGGTGAATATAGCAAATGTTTCCAAAGCTAAGAACAGTTTATGATATTATAAGATTTTTTGTTTTGGTTGGCGCTACTCATAAGAAAAATTCTTCTTAATACATCAATAAAATACCAAAATGGTTGCTTTGCACATCTCCAAATATTATTTTGTTTACATTGCAAAATCAGAAATTTCTTTTTGTCCAGGTAATGCAAAGTTTGGTTTGATGCTGGTATTTCTTGCAGAATTATATCTTTTCGCATAGTAATTTGACATATAGATTGCTCATTGTTAAAGCAGGATAGGATCATAGGATACAACAACTCACGAACTTATTTCTCCATGCAGACAACGATGGTTCAGTAACAAGATTAAAATATAGACTTGTGAAATCATGATCTTTTATCCTTTCTATTTTTCCTCGTGAGCAACCAAGACAAGCAATAATTACAGTAATAACTAATAAGAACAAAAGATACATTTGTTATTCCAAAAAGAGAACACAAAATACATCTAAATGATATTTTTTTTTCTTTTAGAAACGACATTATTTTTCACCTTTACACACAAATGAAAGTTCAACCTCTCAATAACACGGATACAAACTACATGATAAGTAATAAATTAACACTTAGCTACACACAAAGATATTAGAGAGACAAAGATGCAGAACTTTCTAAACAATACCGACAACATCATTTCTATAATGAAAGAAACAATCTAACCAGACCAAAATCCCTACAAACTGGTTTTCTCCTTACTCTCTGTCTGAACCAAAGTCTGATTCTCTTTCTTGTCTGTCTCAGGTACTCCAACTGTTTTTACATTACTAGAGACAACCCCTCCATTTGGTTTTTCAACGAAAATAAGGCATCCAGTAACATCATTCTTCTCCTTGCTTTTCAAAGTGTCCTTATTTGTTGTTGTTTGATTGTCCCCATTTAATTTTGACGCATCCTTCTTGCCATCTGCCTCCTTTACCTCCATCTCAACCTCATCGCGATTTGCTGTAGTGCTTTTGATCTTCTTTAAATTAGCTGAAAGTTGCACTGCACCATTTCCTGGGTTTGAAATTAAATGTTGATTTGGGTTTGAAGTCTGTAAACTTGAAGTAGAGGCCCTTATAGTTGAAAGATTTATGGTGGTATGTGCAGCCACGATAGGTTTGGTAGAGAGAGAAATGCTGCCAGATCTTATGTGAACAACATTTTTTGATTTTGCAGCCTCTAGCAGGGATCGGGCAGTAGAAGGGTTTGCAATTCGCCCGCCGGCTGCAAAGGCAGCTGCCTGAATTGAATTAGGGCTGGGTGATGGAATGGGTCGAGGCGTGGGGCCCACTGAGCCTATGAGTTGGGGTTGGGATTGAGGTTGGGGTTGGGGTTGGGGTTGGGGTTGGGGTTGATGTGGAGGGCCACCTGTCATTTGTTTCTTTGGGGCCAATTTAGCAGGTTTGGGGATGACAGCTGGGAGAGACTTGAGAGTTTGATTTGGATTGGAAGAGGGATTAAGAGGAGTGGCAGTGGGTCTTGCATCAGAGACCGTGCTGGATGGTACACTGGTATTGTTCTGGGCAGTTGAGTGCACATTACTGGTTCCTGTAATGTTTTAGAGAGAGAGAGAGGGGGGGGATCAGATTATCTTTATTAATTACTATGCTTTTGAGGTTCTCGAATTAAATTACGCACCAATCAGACAACTTGTTTTTTGTACAATTGATAATAGCTCAACAAATTATTACTTGGACTAGTAATTCCCAACCCGACCTGACAAGGTCCCAGGTACAGTGCCAAAGTTTGTTACCTTCTTCTACAGGCCAGGTCAGGTCAGCTTCCAATTAACCCATCATGACGTGATGGTATTAAGCATGTCACATGTATTTAAACATAAAGTTAAGGTGTATACTGCAGTCTGGCTGCATAGCGCAAACCTATTATGATAAATTAAATAAACCCAACCACAGCCAACATTGCCAGAAATAGAACAGCCACTAAAAGAAGGTACAATAAGGAAAGACTGGGGTACTGCATTTCCGAAGCAAGGGCACTAGCCTTCACACATGCCCAAAGGCCCCAACCACAAAACACCAAAACAAAATAAAATTGTTAAAGAACCAAAACGGAGAAACTTTTAAGGACAACAGATATTTGGTTGCTTCATAGAAGCTTATGTAAACTAACCAGATAGAAAAGAAGTAAAGCCTCCTAGTGCATGAGATATAGCCTCATGTGCCAGCCTCCTTTCCTCTGACGTGGTTGATTTTGCTGCACTACCCTGGCCAGTTTGACCCTGCCGCTTTTTAATCATGCTCCATCGCTGACATCCAAATACAAAATCTTCAACCAATAACAAAAGCAACCCAAATTTTTTTTAAATCCAACTTTTTTTACTTATTTTCAATTAGATATAGAAGGAAGTTTGCCTACTAATTAAACAAACAGAGAAAGAGGAAAAATTAGGTGCAGAACTCATACATGAGCAAGCTGATGTGGTGTTCTATCATGTTTGAAATCATCTTTCAAAAGCTCCCACTTTTCACCATATTTTTGGACCAATGCTATTAGGTCGGCATCCTCTTCTTTGCTCCATTGTTTTCTCTTCCTCTTAAGTGGAGCAGACCCAGCTATATCGACAGAATCTACAGAAGATCCCATTATAGATAATTGGTTTGGCTTTTGATCAATGGCTTGGCAATTGTTGTTGGTGCCACGAGAGATACGCGTTGGTTGTTGTTTGTCAAATGGAACACGTGGTGTGTTCTCATTGGCAGTGGTATTGTTGTGGGTTGAAGAAGGGTCCATGCCAGTTGGGTTCAATATAATCTGGTAATTCATTAAAATGAAAAAAACATGTCAAGTCATGATTTGAAATTCTAATAGTTAAAGTGGAGTACTTGTCAAGTCATGATTTGAAATTCTAATAGTTAAAGTGGAGTACTTGTATAGAAATGAAGTGCCACTGCTCACTGGGGTAAAAACATATACCTTGACACAAATTTTGGCCTCGGATAAGGCTTCCTCATTAGGTTTAGGCACAGCTTCTACTTCAAATTCCAAATCACTGTCATCATCCTACCATTATTTGAGAGAAGAATTTGTTGATTTCAAGAACTTACTGACAGGAGCAGATTGAATGGTCAAATAAAAAATGTGTCTGTGCCATGAGTCAACGAGACTAGAAAAATATGAAACAAACCAAGGGTTCTGCATTTTCTTCTATTTTTTCGAGTAGCTTCTCCCGATATGCCAGGTGTCGCCATAGCATCTGATACTCCCGAGCACATGTAATTCCCGTTGTGGTCCTTTGGGCAAGTTTCTTCCAGTCAATTTTTGGTGCACAAGATGCAACTTGTGATACTTCCTGGAGAAGTGTAACAACTGTTGTTGCGGTATACCTGTTAACGGCAAAACATAAGGATTTCAGTGCTTCATCCAATAAAGTTTGGAAGACTGCTAACAAACTTTTATCTGAGATATTATTAAACTTTATCAAATAATTTTGCTCTTTCAATATATTTTTATTGATAATAAAGGAGAACTCTAAAACAAAATATCTCCGTTAATACAGTGATAGAACCGTACATAAATCAAGGGAGAAGAAATATGAAGGAACTCAGAAGATACATAGCCGACGATCTCAACTGATCTAAGCGAAACCCTCAAAATATATGGTTTTCCTCCTTAAACCCTAAACCCTAACTCGAATCCACAATACAATAATCTAACCAACATGAAAAGCTACACTAATGGCTAGCAGTTAGTTAGTACATCGATTATACCTTTGAAGAATGAGAGATACATCATCCTCGCTGATAGATCCTTTCCTCCTAGACCTCATAAACGCCATTGCCACTGATAAAAGAAAATTTTAGCGACAGAAGTAGAAAGATCTCTCTTCAGATCTGTTGTCGCATTTTATCAATTCTATTGTTCCGAGACAATTGAATTGTCGAAACTGTTGGGAGGCGATCGAATTGGAGGTGGAGCGAGGCGAGGCCGGGACGGCGCAAAATCGACAGTCTCATGCACCTGGTGTACACCGTACATAATACAAAACTTTGACAGGCTTCCTGATTTGGGCCTATAACGAACAGGCTTAGCCCAAAACCAGCCCAGCGATTAATAAATAATAATAGGCAAAAATGCTATTTACATCGAAAATATTTCTCCCTATACCGAAACCAAATACATGCATTATATCATATCATATGGAGGCTTTGGATTTGCACTTGTACAGCTTTTCTTTTCGTTATGATAAAAAAAATTAGAAAGATGAATGTGTTAATTAGATTTACGCCATTCACAAAAAGCATAAAAAGTAATATGTCAATTGAAATTTTTTTAAGTAAGTGCATGGTCATATTTTTGAAAATCATGAAGAGTAGTTTTCAGTAGAATAAGAGACGTGGAATTCATACTTCGATTTTAAAATTTGAACACAGGAAAAAATCAAAAGCAACAAATATCTTGGGAAGTGGTCTTATCGATCGAAAGAGAAGAACAAAACGAATTACCTACAACGTTGATATAGATTAGTCCACCGTCATCTTATACAGTAATAACTTGGTCTGTCACTTTGTTGTTCAAGAAAAGTGAGAGGTACAAATACAATGGTGTATTTTTTTTATTTATTGAAGATACAATGGTGTATTGAAGAAGAAAGAAAATGTGAACGGTCAAAATATTAATCAGCAGTAATTTGACTCTATTTTTTTTATGTAGCATGCATTTATTCCGTTTGATTTCTTTAATGAAAGATAAGAATTTTATTTCTAATTACTCTAGTATCAAATATGGAGTATCCGAGTATGTGTCTATGTGCTTTATTTGTAGATGTGCTGATGAATATTTATGGTAGTAAACAAAAAAGAATATTTATATGCTTAGCTTATATGAAGTTTGCTAGCTTGTTTTCGTAGTATTAACCTGACTGTTAAAAAACGGTTAGTTGGATTCAGCTAGCTATTAAAAATAATGAGAGGGCTGAGTGCCTACAAAAAAAAGAGTAATAGTATTATAGTAAGGTTACCCTTGAGTGGATTCTATTTTCACATGTTATTTTGTGAAAAATGAACCAGTGATTTTGTTCTGTGTGTTTATCGTGTTTCTTTTCGTTGGGAAACAAATATCCGGGGTTCTTCTCTCTGCCTCGGCCGTATGATTTTGTATTTTTGTCTTGTACCAAATAAACACGCCATTAAAAGAAACGATCAGGATTTGATGTTGTTGAGAATCACGATAATAAGAATTTAAATTATTCTGAGAACAAAACGGTTCCATGGTGTAGTGGTTAGCACTCCAGACTTTGAATCTGGCGACCTGGGTTCGAATCCCGGTGGGACCTTTTTTTTAATGTAATTTTCTTTTTGGGCACATAATTGGAGACTGCCAATTTTATTCATCATTAGGTAACTCTAGAGGTGGCAAGTGGTGTTATGTGCTTAACTGCTAATGTGTTATGTGTTAATTGCAAAAGAGGGGGATCAAATGACAAAACTTTTGATTGACGGATAAAAAACTTAGACAAATTTTGTTATTAATCAAAAGAGTAGATATAATTTTTCTTCTTAACCACTCACCTTACATGTTTTTCACTAGAAAACAAAAATAATTAATGTTTTGTTCTGTCTGCTTTATTCACTTAACTGCATATCTTTATATTTAGGTTTAAAGTTTTTATATTTAAATTCACAACATAATTACTGCAAAATTTCTAATATAAAAATTTACAGTATAATTGTTGCAAATCTTTAGAACAATAAAGTCTATATATTATTATCTGAGTTTTTTATATTTAAATTTGCTTAAAAGTTTTGATGCAAAATTTCTAATAAAAAAACTTGCAACAAAAAAAATCAAGACTTGCAGTAATATAAAGACTTCAATCATAAATATATAGACATGCAGAAAAGCAAACAGAGCAGACAAAGTAAAGTGAAACTGGAGCGGGTGAAAAAATTGCAAGTCTTTATATTAGAACAATAAAATCTATATATTGTTGCATCAAGTCTTTATATTTAAATTTGCTGAAAAATAGCTGCAAAATTTCTAATATAATAACTTACAGCAACAATATATAGATTTTTGTTCTAATATAAAGACTTTCAATTTTTAGTAATTAAGTGAAAAACTTATTAACGTCAATAGTCTAATGAGAGAGTGACGAACGTTTTCTAACATTTTATTATTTTATCTTTTTTAGGTTTTCAATTACGAATTAAAAGGTCCAAACAAAATGTGATAATCATACTTTGGCCATTTGTTTTTTTCCTAATATATTTTTCAATCAACTTTTGGCATTTTTTTACTTATAGCATTTTTCTCTTTTTTTCTCGAGACCTAATATTTTAGTGAAATAAAAACAACAACTCGCTTCAATAAAAAATAAATATTATTAATGATCTGTTGTTTGGCATTTATCCAAGCCCATTTGCATTTGCAAATAAACTGAAATGTGAGACCATCGTCCCTTCTTTCATGTTATTTTCACAATAAATTAGACTTGGAATTTGTGGGTGTCATCTTTCTCTTATTCACAACTCGTCATGGCTTTTTAAAACTTCCAATCTTTCTTTTTTTTTCATTTTCACCTTCTCTCTCATCAATTCGAATACTTTTCTTCTCCCTCTTTTCTCCTCTCTATTTCTTCCCCGACTCTCCTCTCCTCTCTCATTTCCTCTGAAAACTTACTATTTTCATTTGAAACACCTCTCCTCTTCATCTTCATTAATAAAATGAAAAATTACAAGACTGCCGACTCACACTATTCTAGTACTATCAGTATTCAGCAAAACAAAATCCTCAATCATGTCAATCTTAATATACCTATTATTTCTTGCATTGTACCACTATCTCAATAATACCAATGCTTAGTACTATTCGCTATCAATCTAAAGCTGATGTATTATCTAAACAATTGAAAACATCAAAAGCTAATTAATCTACAAAAATCTAAAATAACTCCAACAAATTTGCACATAAATTCAAAATTAGAAATATCAAGATCTAAGTGTTGATGACACAAAACCATATTGCATCATCTCATCTGCCAGTAATGATCCACTGTATGATTGCATGTTTCAAAGGTTTCTTCAGCATACCTGTCACTGCTCCTTACATCTCTCCAGCATATGTACCTCTACCGACACTTGATATTAGTATCGGATCCTTGCCTGTACTTGATATCAGTAGCAGATCTTTCATCTCTGATTTTTACCAGACCTTAGCACCAGCATCAAATCCTTGCTAGTATTTTGATACCAGTATCGAATCCTCCATCTTCAATTTGATCTTCTCCTGAATCTAGAGGCAATCACTGTCGTCGTTACTCAGCCAGTTGTCGCGCACAATCTTGAGCAGAATTCGTCCCAAGATTGCACGACTCATATCTCAGTCGTACAACCACCTGAATCGCCGTCGTTGTTGCTCAGCCAGCTTTCGCATACGTCCACAAGCAAACCACAAGATGCACTAACCCCTTCAAATCTCACAAGCACGAGCTGATCAGACGAGTAACCATTACTGATGAGATCCTCTTTTGCTTAAATTACCTTGAAACATGTTCGCAGTTATACTTAGTGATAAATGTTAATGATATTATCAGAAGGAGTAGAACAAGCAATCATACCATGATCACATTATTGATAAACAAAAATATATTAATATTTTTACTATAAGTAAGTTTTGTAGGGACGATTGTGAAAATAAAATTTTATCATTAATGAGTTTTACAATACCTCTCAATTATTTTAAAATCGAAAAAACCATTCAATATTTAAGATTCCACCTCATTACATTCTTATCACGGATGTATTCAAATGTTATTTAAGTACGAACATAATTAAACTCGGACACTGATGTTGAGATCAAGTTCGAACACAAATCAACTAAAGCTTGTCCGTACTTGTCCATGACTGACTCCGCTACTGATTCTTTTCTTCCTAAAATTTTGACAACTACTCTTCGAATTGAAACATTTACATAAATAACGGCTTCACACACTTATTTACACACATATTTTACGACCAAACTTGATTTTACGGTAATCTAACAAAAACTGAAAATACAGCTCACGTATGAAAAATTCGTATGTAAGCTTTTAAAGAGAATATAATATTCATAGAGGAGTGAACCGTGATTCTCAAGAACAAATTAACTATTCTTATAATTCTAGAATTATACAAATAATGTTATTCATGCTCTTCAAATCACGTGAAAGGTGTTTTCATCGTGTTAGATCGTCGAAGAAAATAAGCGTGACAGTATCAATGTAAATAAAATTGGTCATTCTCGATCGGATCATTTAGAAAAAATGTTAATTTCGAATATGGATGACTGAGAAAAAAAGGAGATGTCCATTCGGAGGAAAACGGAGGTCAACTAATTATCTTTGAGATCCTGTCCGGAATTTTTGTATAAAGGGCCAAAAAGCAACTCTTTATACAGATAAGGTCAATTGACTTTCTAAAAGTATCACAAAGGATCGCAATTAATACTTGCGCTCCTAAATTTTTTAAAGGCGCAAGTATTAATTGCGTTTCTAAAATTAAAAATTTGTACTGTAATATTAAGAGAAATGAACGACAGTTGAAAAAATTTAGGGACGCAAATAATACTTGCGTCATTGATCTTCCGTAAAAATTTTAGAGTCTCATTGACTTTATGCGTTGAAAATTTTTGTACTGTAGCCCTCTATTAAATTTTTCCATCCTGTCCTTTTCTCCCATTTCGACCATAGCTGTGCGATTTTTTTTCTCAATAGAAGAAAGGGAAAAAAAAAAACGAAAACGAAATTTTCTGCCACCTCCTTCCTCTTTTCCCCAAATCGGTGTCTAGGGTTTCCACGATTTAGTGATCAGATCGATCTAGAATTTCTTCGATCTAATTGCCAAGATGTCGTCTACTTTCAGCGGAGATGAAACTGCCCCCTTCTTTGGGTTCCTCGGAGCTGCCGCTGCGCTCGTCTTTTCCTGTATGTTGCCTTTTTGTTATTTTTGAACCTTTTCTTATTCAATTACTGGCTTTAGATCTTTTAGTTCTCGTTAATTTGTGAATTTGTATGGTTAATTATCTGATATAAGATATTAGGCGAGAGTTACGAATTGGAGGGGTTGAAGATGATCTTGAAGATTGGGTTTATTTTCACCATCTTATCTTTTGTTTTGTTCTTTAAAAAACTGGATACCAATTTAATTGTATGAATAGATCCCATCCTGCAGTCATGAAGAGTGACTTTGAATTGAAGTATACACAAATAAATAATTAATTTGAAAAATACAATCCTTACTGAAAAAGACAGTCTACAAGCATTATGACTGGTCAGATCATGGCAGTTTCATTGATGGAATAAGGCAGAAATAGTACTTAAGAGTTGACATTATTCCCAGAGTTGTTCCCTATACATTCTCGGCCGAATTGTAATAATTAAATCTACTATTTTTCTCCAAAATTTTTGGTACACTCTGCTGTAATGGTTTCCTCTGGTTCTGCTTTCCACCCTTCAGTTCAATAAAAATGCATTTGGCCCCGTTATTATTACTTATAGTATATACTGCAAGTATTATGCTTTTTATCAATATTTTTATAATTAATTGGTTGGTAGATGAATTATAATTTTGTAATTTTTAGAAAATATTATGGAGTGTTGTCCTATGGTGTGACTTCGAAAGCTAAAAATTATCATGTGACATGCATCGTGGAACTTGAATGCCTAAAAGAATTTAAAGAAGCAACAGATGATGAAAAATCATCTGATATGTTGAAGATGGAGCTCCGCTAGAAAGCCAAATTTATTTTGCATATCTTTAGGAAGATGGAGGATTTGCATGTAACAAATGACAAGTTTTGTGGATTTATGCATTATGGACAACTAATTTCTCTCGTTCTCTGCACTTCCCTCTATATAATAAAATATCTAATATTTTCTCACTACGAATATATCCTTTATTTTAGGCATGGGGGCTGCATATGGTACTGCAAAAAGTGGGGTAGGTGTGGCTTCAATGGGTGTGATGCGACCTGAACTGGTGATGAAATCAATTGTACCAGTTGTCATGGCTGGTGTGCTTGGTATTTATGGCCTCATTATAGCTGTCATTATCAGTACTGGTATTAACCCTAAGGCCAAGTCATACTACCTCTTTGATGGCTATGCACACCTCTCGTCTGGTCTTGCCTGTGGCCTTGCTGGTCTTTCTGCTGGCATGGCTATTGGTATTGTTGGTGATGCTGGTGTCAGGTAATTGTTTTCTTATGTAAACTCTATGAGGGCTGAAAATGACATGTGTTGGGAACGCATTTAGCGTGTCAGTATGCATTGTACACTATTCCTTTTCCTGATTATGGTTGTTGGTTGATGAGTGAAAATTCATGCGTTCTCTCCAAAGATGTCAAAATATCTTATGTAGTAAGGTGTCTCATATGCTTAGTTAAAATGTGGAGAATATGTCTATTACCCTCTTGTTTCTTAAAATAGTAAGGTGTAATTTGGGTGTCAATTGACATGAGTAGGGTTTGAAGGGTTGGTGTTACATAGGATACTGTACATCTTGGCAGCATGATCCATGCTGTCTTGTTTTGCACAACGTCTTGACAATTTGTAAGGCATCTGCATTTTGTGGTGTGAGAAGTGATAATAAAATAATTCCTAACGAGAACTATTTTTTCAGTATGTCATTGGAAACTGAGATCTTTGACAATGTATGCTATGCCAGTCCTATGAAAAACAATATATTTTTCTGAGATTGTATCATTGTCTGGCAGCATGATCAATATCACTGTTTTCAATTTCATATGTTTGGCTGGATTAGAATCAGCATTTCTTGTTTAATTGAACCTAACTTCTTGTGAAATTGTACAGCTACCTGGTTTTCCATTTTATGGAAGCGCAAGTTGTACTAGAATTGGCACTTGAAATTAGATATTTAATTCATATTTTCTAATTATTTGCTGTAATTTTCAGGGCTAATGCACAGCAACCAAAACTGTTTGTGGGCATGATTCTTATTCTCATCTTTGCTGAAGCACTTGCTCTTTATGGCCTTATTGTTGGAATCATCCTATCGTCTCGTGCCGGCCAATCCCGCGCCGAGTAAACATTCACCTCAATTGATAGAAGGGGAGGATTTGTTGTTGTCACTACAATCTATCTGCTACTTCTTGACCTTTCGTACGATTCTGTTTTTATGTTTTCTGTTTCTATATTTTATTGTTTATTGGCCTTGTCACGGTGCAATGATGAGCTTTCGAGA
This sequence comes from Eleocharis quinqueflora, assembly GCA_964058865.1. Lineage (NCBI taxonomy): Eukaryota > Viridiplantae > Streptophyta > Magnoliopsida > Poales > Cyperaceae > Eleocharis > Eleocharis quinqueflora. The sequence continues at coordinate 13,476 of CAXKVX010003040.1, forward strand.
ACTTGAAGCTTTTGGTTGTTGCCGGTAACAGACCAAATGTTATAGACTTTTGTAATGTTTATTTTTTGGGGGAATAAGATTTTTAGTTTCACGGTAGACAAACTTAATTAATCAATGTATTTATTGTCTGTTATTTATTTCTCATCTTTTGCAATAACATTGTTATACTAAGGCTGTCTGCTTGTATTCGTTTGATGGACTACCGTAGCTTGCTTTGGAGTGCACATAACTTTTTGTTTCTGATGTTATTTTTTTGTTTCATATTGCCTCTTCTTATAAAACAAAACTGTTTGCATTCTGATGTCACTTGCATAAACTTTACCAAATTAATTCTGTTGGTCGAAAATCAGACGACTGATTTGAAATACATCCCGGCCTCCTGATTCTTCTCTAGAACTAGAGAGATTTGGTGTTTCAAGCATCAGTCTACTGATTGTGAATTATTCACATTGCACGCCAGTTGATAATCAATTATCCTGGCATAGTAATAACTAACAACCGTGTAAAAAGTAATTTATATATTTTTGAAATATGATAAGTAAAGCTACAATTTACATTTTATATATATGGAAAAATATGATAAATGATAAAACATGAACCGAATTCATACCTTATATACATGTTGGCGGAATTTCACGTATATCTTTCACAAATTACGTATTTTTCCTTTTAAATTTGAATATTATGTATTTTTCCTTTGAAACTTCAAAAACTCACAAATTCACAAATTTTATTGTTTTCTTATATTAAAATTCATTTTATATGTGTAAAAAATATAATTTGTTTAATAAAAAATATAAGTCTTATATTTTATCGGTTTTTGAGGACAAATTAGTCATTTTGTACTCCTGTTGTATAGTCGGTGACATTTATGTATGTTGCTGTGTACATATCAAAAGTAAATAAATGAACAATTTGTTCTCGAAATTAATAAGGGTAAAAGTGATATATTTAAATATCACTGGACATACGTCAAGAGTACAAAATGACTAATTTGTTCTAAAAAATTGATCAAATATAAGATCGACATTTATCATTAAACAAACTATATTTGTAAATGCTTTTAGTGAAGGATAAAATGAGTATTTTATGCATATAAAATGAGTATTAATATAAAAATCATAAATGGATAAATTTGGGAGGTTTTGAAGTTTCGAAAGAAAATACGTAATATTCAAATTTAGAGAAAAAAATGTAATTTTAAATATTTTTGAAGAATATACGCGAAGTTCCGCCATACATGTTTATAGAATTCACACCTCTTGTAATAAGAGACTAAAATAGAGTGCCAGCTATAGAAAAATCATTTATAAAACAGCTGCCTGCAGAGTAACAAACTTATTATCCCCTCAGTAAAATCATGTCTGTGATTTCAAACCTACTGTCTGTCTGTATCGCGCCACGTTTAATTTATCAGCGTGTGTTACTGTATCAGATACATATTCCATGTTTATATGGATATATTGCTGTTTGATGAAGGCGGTAAAGGAAACATTCACATCTAGTGAAAAATTCTATAATGTAAAATAACAATTTAATAATTCACGTGATCTCGAAATTTATACATATAATTTCGAAATTATCTAAATTATTAGATTACTATTTCATCTTTCATACCCCATACACGATACCCATACGGATTTAAAGAAACCAACTGACAAGAGAAGAGTCCGTATCTGCTGTTATTCTTGGGGACTTTGTTATTCTCTGATTCGACCGTCAGATTTCCTCGCAGATGAACGTACGGCATAGATGAACTGTACGAAATCCGATATGTTATATATTTTAACCGTTAGATAAAAAATAAACGGTCAGATCTGAGAAAAAAAACAACAGCAGATATGAATTCGACAAGAGAAGGAAATATAGAAGAGGTCGGAGAGAGAATCTGAGAGAATCACGTACAATCGAAAATAAAAAGGAAATGGCGGCTAAGGATGAAGCGACTCCAGCAGCGGAGATAGTGTTGAACGAAAAGGCGGAGAGATTCGAAACGGAGGATAAGGAGGCGTTCCTACAGTACCACTTGGTGCAGATCGGAGCGGGCAAAAGCGCCATGGACATGGCGCACACCTTTGTTCCCCGCTCCAAACGAGGCATGGGTCTGGCTGCCAAGCTCTGCGACGCTGCCTTCGCACATGCCCAGAGCCGCTCGCTTCCCGTCATCCCCTCTTGCTCCTACATCTCTGTACGCGTTTGTTTTCCTTGATTCTTTTGATTAGGCGCTGCTTTTCTGGTACAATTCTCCTGTACTTCATTATTGAAATGCTTGATATATTATATATTTATTGTTTTCGTTTCATCTTTTACAGGATACTTATCTTCCTAAGAACCCGATTTGGAACTCTCTGCTTTACAAGGACGAACCCAAATCATCTATGTGATTCTGATACTATCTTCTGATATATGCACGCGAGAGAAGCGTTTTAGCTACCTGAATTGTAACAGAATAAATGCAGAACTGAGATAAGCAGTTGGAAATATTTTGTTGGTTTACGATGACTTTACAGCTTAATATGTACTTTTGGAATGCTGTATAAGATGTTGTATGTTGTAGGCCCTTCATTTATTACCAGTAGAAAGAAAAATTCTCTCAATTGCATCTTATTTTTCTTTTTTGGTTCATTCCCACAAAAGTTGAATAAATGACTCAAATGTACAATACATGCTATTCTTAACATTAACAAGCAGTCAAGCACGACATATTAATATATTATACAATCATACTATATTTCTAGCTAATCTTACACGATACAACATTTTAGTTGAAAACAACACAGGAGCCACATAGAGACCACCTAAGATGAGAAATGACAGAGATAGCAAAAAAGGAAACAGTTCTATGTACACAATTATAACAAAGCAGTATAAGGATCATCCAGGAACAAAGTAGTCCATCTTCTCCACAGGGAGATTCAACACTGAAGTCTCAGCCTGAAGTAAGAAAGAATGAAATAAAAAAGTCAAAATCCCAATTCATCGTATCATATGCCTCCCTGCCAAATTCTGTTGCAATCTAGATGAAGATAATTCAGTATACTCATCAGATCAGATAATTCAATATACCAAAATACTACTATACCCTTTTCTTCGTTTTCTCTTTCTTCCTCTTTGCTTTACTTTATTTTCTATCAGTAACTAAGTCCCGAAAATGCTGCTCTCATGCCAGTTAATTCCAGATGCAGTAGAAAATAAATTATCTTAAACAAAAATGTTAGATGCGAATTTTTGCAGAATTTATATACCATACCTCCTCAAAGGGGACAAAAACAAAGGGAGTCATGCCACGACTGTGAGAGACAGCTGGCACATCAGGATCGTGTGATTCATACTCTTCCCACCCCTCAACCAAACTGAGGATATTGTCTACGCTCTTCAATTCGTTCTTATTAACTCCAGTTGTTAAAATCTTCAACAAATCCAATCTATTGTTTGCTCCAACTACTGTCCCTCTCAATCTAACGTTGAGATTCACCATTAAAAAAACATAAATTACAGTGAGTTCTTTAGATAAGAGAGACTTAATATTTTGTATTTCTCGCTAGCAACCTTTACGCTCGCTGAGTAAAAACAGATTTTTGATACTGGTAAAACCGTAAAAGTGCTAGTCATTACTACAATTAATTACTATTATTTATGTTTTGTGGATGGGTTGGGGGGGGGGGGGGGGGGGGGGGGCAGAGATGGGAACGGAAAGGTGCATATTAGGGTTTCCCCCGAAGAGTTTTGTTGGAGCAAATTTCCGCACTTTTGGATTTATATAATGCCAGCAGTGCTGCTGGTACATTCACCCTGTTTACAGAGACTTTAATCAGCATGTTATTCATATCTTTTTCCCATCAGTTTGGTGGATCTTCAGGAATAATGGTATGGAAGATGTGAAAATGTTGATAGCGTCTGTCGTACTTTTTTTTTCATATTCTTTTGGGGGGAATATTATAAAAAAATGGGATAAGAAAGCTTTGAAAATTTAAACAATACCTAAGGCACATTCTAAGGAGAGTATAACGCATCCCTGGGTATACTAGAGCAGCTTCTATCTGATAAGGTAATAAAAAAATTAATGCAATGAAAATCAAAGTTAATAATATCTGAGTAAATATATAAATAAACAATTTGAAATACCTCATCATCAGTTAATAGATAATCACCCTTGAAAACAGAATCAGTTTTAGCTGCACGAAAATGCATGCATTTCACAACCTCTTTAACTTTCTGAGAAGATATCTACAAAAAGAAATAAGCAGGAAAAACAGCTCTTTAGATCTACATTATCACGAGTTAATCTTTCACCAAAGCTCAAACCCTAATATTCGGGCAGAACCATCCGTTTTTCACAGGACGCTTTCATTAACAAAGAAACCAGCTTCATTTTTTTCTACTTGGTACAACTGAAGTCCATTTTGACCTATGACGACCAAATAATAACACATGCGAAATACAATTTTCAATATGTGATCCCATGACCAACGGGCATATATATACATGAACGAAGAGACGAGCAGATCCCTAAGAAAATGATCATACCTTGTATAGGAACTTGCCACTTGGATAAAATCTGATATAGCGGTAATAGCAGACCTGAAAGGGATTAATAACTCTTGTAACATTTAGAAACTGTAAATGAATAGTGTTTTCTAAAAATACAGAAAATATGTTAAAGCTAAAAAAGAACCATATCATACCACTTGTACAGTTTTTGTAAACTTAAACTCTGGAATTCCTGTATGAATGTAAGTATTTCTACTGACATACAAACCTGGAAATTTCAATGGAAGCAAAGTTATTAAAACCCTTGGGAATTTAAAGATGATAAGTCTTCAAAGAAAGCATACCATCCAGGCGAAGACGAGGCCTATAAACCCACATTTTCCTCCAAGAGCCATCAAACATTGTTCGCACTATTTTATAGTTCATCTCGGCCCCTGAATTCTAAAGTTCAAGTCCCAAGAGTCAGAAAATAACTAGTGAAAAAATAAGCAAATTAAACAATTGTTTATTTCCCATTTTGTTCACGAGGTTCCAAATTTTCCCAGTATGGTTTCTGATCATCCGAATACCCATTTCGGTCTCACATATCAAATATAAAAAAATGGACAAAATTCTTAATCAATGCATGAGTGCAAAAATTTATCTGGGGAACGTTTTCTTCTCATGATTTTTCCCCCCATTGTTCCACTGAAAAGTGGTTGGGACAAAATTGTCTATTTCTGAATGTTCAGTGACAAATTAGAAATTTAAATCCTCGAGGATAAAAAGGAAGCTTAGTGCAAGATAAGGATAATTTTTTGTGGCTAAATAAGATTGAAAGCATATGAGAATCACAAATAAGTATCTTCTTTAAACCTGCCAGGTCTTGAGACATGCAGTACGCCATAGGCTGGGGTTACGAATCATATACTTCCACTTGCGGCACACACATGAGGCCCTTCCAAGTAAAACTGGGTTCATCCTCGTAAAAACCTGTTGAAATATAATTAGTATATTCCAAACAGGGCAGCATCGTTTTAAATGGATCCAACTTTGAAAATCACAAGATGCTTTCTGTACATACCTCAAAAAGCACTTCGTCGGGCAACATCCGGTGAATGAGGGCGGGATCGTAAAATGGCTGACTGCTTGCACTGCCAAATGGCGCGATAGGCTTAACTCTGATTCCATATAGGTCTGGTACAAGAGCAAGTTAGCAAATTTTACATAGATTACAGTGATAAAAAATAAAAATTGATTATTAATTTGCACTTACTAAGCCATGGCCTATCTGGTATGATGTATTGCATGATTCTTTTGTGAGAAAGAAGGTGAAGCTCAGATGGAACTCCAAGTGATACATCTGCAGTAATTCAGTAATCATTTTCAAGCTGAGTAAATGGTAGAAATGGAAGTCTGAGAAGGTAGAAAAGCTCAATCTCTAAAAGTGCTCATTTTCTATTCGCACCAACCATATTTAATTTATAATTTCGTGCCATAATTCATGGGTGGACAAAAATTAGAGAAAAAACTAATTCATCTAATTAGATAGAACTAAGAAGGGCGAAAATATCGGCTGAGTGAAATAAACCAATTACAGCCTAATAACTTTGATTCGTTGAAAACTAAGAATTTATTTGAACTGAGAAATGTTAGGAGATTACCTGACGCCATGGCAAGAGAGATTTGGGGAGGGTTTCTTCTTCTTCGAGAGCTTGATAATAAGGTACAAGGTAGAAGATCTTCTCTTCTCAATGAAAAAGGTTTTGCATGGACTTGGTTCACAGAGAAAACTCGAGAAATGCTGGTCCTATTGGTTTAAATTGTGGTCCGAATTAACACTCCATATGCTCCTTGTGCATTCAATGATCCTTTATTCTTCGTCGGCTCGATAGACCCAACAAGGACGGAAATTAATGGACTACGTCTGATCAATATTGACCGGTGGATAAGGTATAAAAGGCTGAGATTAAAAACATACTTTTCTTTATGAAAATGCCCTTTGATTCTCTGTTTTTCTACCGTGTCGTATTTTCTCTAATCTCCTCCGGTCCATCCAAGAATCGGGTACACAAGTTCCAGACGGAACCGACCCGACTTACAAAACGAAGTTTCTCGGTGTTTGATTCGTGAAGAATTATCCAAGGATTCCTGTGGGGCCCTTTTTACAGTGACAGAGTTCCACCCAAAGAACAGTAGACACGTTCCACGATTTAATTCTCTGCTGTCATGTGAGGCACTGATGCGATAAAATTTGCTGTGATAGAGCGACAACAGAGAGCGAGGAGGAGCCTAGCGAGGTGTGTGAGCTACCTTTCTTTGACAATGTCGACAGCTCTAACCAACCACCACGCTATCTCCATTGGAGGTCGTCCCTTCTCCAACTGGTCGAACAAGCAGTTGAAGAAAACCCGAACCCTAGCATCCCTCCCAACGCGCCAAAGCATTGATGTTGTTAGGTTAGGTGCCCGGTTGGCTCTCTCCAATAATTCGAGGAGATCTCTCGTAGCGGCAGTTAAAGATTCCGAGACTGATCCAACGGTGCCGTTTTTTTACCTTTCCATGAATACTAATATTTTCTTTGTAGAAGCACCATTATCTGATAATGAATGGTTTGTTAGTAATTACCAGTATGAAATCCTGGAAATTTCGTTTTATATCTGGAGAATCTAGCATCTCTTGGAAATGATGGGCAACAAATGATGAAATTGGGTCTAGACTTGCCTAAAGTTTGACAGAATTTATTGTTAGGAGTATTAATTTCATAATTCATCACCTTAAATTCTCATTTCAAACTAGGGAATTTATTATTTTGTAATCAATTTTCACTGTACATTGAAAGTTTGACCCTGGTGAAAGTGAATTGTATCGGTTATAGAAATTGAAGCTTGAGTTCATATATTTCATTTCTGTTGCATTCTTGGGGTTAATTTAGACAACCAAGTATTTTCTTAACATTTCCAGCTCTTCTCCTCAGACAAGAAATGGAGGTAAAGAAACCAAGGTTGATTTGCAAGCCTTGCCGAGCATGGAAACCCTCATTGCATCTTACAAGGAGGCCATCGTGACTGGAAACGATCAGTCTGTTGCTGAAATGGAAACAATAATTTGCATGGTTGAGAATGCAAAGAATGATGTTGCATCCAAGCTTACAAGCACGGTATCTGAAATAGCTTCTGAAAAAGACAAGTTCCTCCGTTTGAATGCTGATTTTCAGAATTTCAGGAAACAAATTGAAAAGGACCAATTAAGATTGTCGTCAGATATTCAATTGGATGTAGTACAGAGACTGTTACCAATAGTTGACAGTTTTGAGAAGATCAATGAAGAGCTGGTACCAGAAACAGAGAAAGAGACTAAAATTGGTACTAGTTATAATGGTATATATAAGCAATTTGTGGAGACTTTGAGGAGCCTTGGTGTCAGTATCATAGAGACTGTTGGCAAGCCTTTTAATCCCATGGTAAGTTGAATTTACAAAGTTTCGTTTTTTTTTTTGTCTGACTTGGGTTTTTTCTCTGCCAACCAGTGCATTCATAAGACATGTGCTCATACCTTACCTTAAATGGACTTTACAAATCCTTAATAGAGGATACCAAAGAATTATCCCCATTAAATAATGAGCAGGATTATTGGTACCACTGCTTTACCTCCAAAGTGTGTTACATAGACCAGGATGAATACTCCCTCAAAACAAAGGGTTTAGTATGTTTGCCCTTCGAAGGATTTTATCAAAAAGCATGATCTTCATTAGCACCCACTTTCGCTTTCAAGCTACACACATTATTCTTTTCATTTATCCCATTTTATGTTTTAATAAATGAAAAAAGAAGATGAGGTAGCTTGGATATGCTGAAGTGATTTGGATTTGTGCAATGTCTTACGAAAAGATAAATTGATAAGGGTTATGTTACCTCTAAAGAAGTTTCCATAATTTTGTAAGACTTGTGGCTAATACTTTACCTACTGCTTTTCGTTGCAAGTTACACGAGGCAGTTGCCAGGGAAAAATCAGATCAATTCAAGACAGGGACAGTTTCTGAAGAAGTACAGCGTGGTTTTCTGCTTAAAGATCGACTTCTTAGACTTGCTTCAGTCAAAGTGTCCAATGGTTCAGGCCACACAAAAACCGAGGTGGCTACTGAGTCAAAAGAGAGTTAAATAAACAACCATACTGAGTTCGACAAAGAATTGGGAAACTCGACACTAACAAGACCAGAGAAAGTTTTGATATTTTATGATAATTATTCAAATGTAATACTTGCTTTTTTTGGAATTGCTGTTAGTTTTCTAGGAAATGATTTTGTTGCATGTATTCAGAATTATTTTCTGGTTTTGTAAACATTATTGGCGCAAAAGGCCATTATTAATAAAGTACAAGTTATTCCACATTCTATTAGAACTAGAATTTTAATTCGTTTCATTGATGAGGTTATCAAAACTAGAACTAATATTTTAGTTCGTTTCAAGTGAAGTTTGATGTCATGTATGAATGCAATTTGACGGTAAATGCACGTGAGGAAATAAAATAGTCGCAAGTTGAAATATTCACTGCAACCAAATATAATTACATCATTTAAAAAGTTTCAGCAAATTAGAAATCTCAAAAATATATAATTATTGTTCCATGACGTGCACTACAAGGAATAAAATGTTGCGAGTTAATCAGGAGGGCATTCATTTCCCCCATCATATCACATGTCACATTCTTAGATTAAAGAAGGGCGACAAGCAAAAGGAAAAAAAGAGTTACAACATTTCTTCTCAAAAAAAAGAATTACAACATTTCTTCTCAAGCGACAGCTTAAGATATTAATAAATTCAGAGGCTTAAGTGGATAATTGAATGAACCCGTACATTAAAAGAACCTCTCATAGTCTTGGTTCGGCTGGTCCCACGACTCAAAGCCTACATTAATTAAAACACAAATGAATAAGAAGATGTAAGCACAGAAAGTGCAAAAGGTTTAATGCAATGATGCACCCTTACGGTAGATACCAGATCATAGTTGACAAGTTAGGATCAGCACTGTCATCGTACCAGTAGAAACTTAATTGCTTGTTCATTTCGTAATTTAAATCTTATAATTTAGAATGTAACTACAAAACTGATAAATTTTCGAAACTAGATTCACAGTCATCTTATGCAGCTTTTGTTGTATTGTATATACTATATACTATATAATATAGAAACAGTTGGGTTCATGGACATTTTCGAGCTTTCATTAGTTAAGACTTTTGAAAAGGAGTTCAATGAAGAGGGTCTAGTAGCAAAAGAGCAACGGGCTTCAAGTGAAGGTTCCAGATTCAAAACTGAAAGTCAAAGATCACTGGAGGATTCTAGGTCATGTTGATAATATTTCAGGACAAAGGTCACTCATCTGTTCTTATAAAAAGAAAAGAAAAGTTGTTAACTGGATCCTTCGTTTTTTTTTTGGGTGAATACACTGAAATGGAGGAATAGAACCCCCAAGCTAAAGGATTAAATCAGAATCATTATACACATGGATTCAGAAGAAAAAAAATAGAATAGATAAGTAAAAGAGGCGTCTTTACCTATATCTCCAAGTGATGCATAGATGGAATCATCTACGCTGGGTATACCCTGGAGTATAACAAACAGCAGAAGTTAAAATAATGTATTACATGTTATGATGTTATTGAATTTTTTAGCAAATTAGAAGAATGTTTGCTGCATTTCAGAAAAACACTTGCAATCTCCCTTGCAATAGACACGGAATATCAGTTATTTAATACCAACCCGTTAACACAGTCAATTTAAGTCAGTATAAAATGACACAATATTTTAATCCTTAACTCGGCCTAAACTCCAAAACCAACATTTATCTTTATTGGTTGATCTTAGCACAACTTTGATTTACAAAGATAGCTTATTTTGGAGGGTACATTTCTCAACATTTAACAGAATAAACACAGTCATTCATCCTGATGAGTTGATTATATGTCGAATATCTGAAGAATTAGGGTTTCAGACTCTCAGTTATAAATATGAGAATTATGCAGCCCTATCGTAGAAAATGAAAAAAAAAATGTTGTGTAGTAATTGCGAAGTTTATAAAACTATTTGCAAATCTTGAACAAAAACAAGGACAGAAAAGATGCAAGTAGCTTTAGGACATACGCCAGCATGGAGATCAGTCTGCATGTGGTAGATATCAGATCCGAGATAATCAAGAGTGAAATTAAACCCATCTTGCATCCCGGGCATGACATCCACATTATCAAGGTTTGCTAACATATTTTCTGTGTTTGGATATGATTGCTCACCACTTTCCCTGCCCCCAAAAAGAGAGAAAATATTAAGATCTTTAGTCTAGTCATCCAAGCAATAGCTGCGATCAATTGACAACCAATTATTTTGATGATCGTAAAATATAGTTCATATAGTTTTTTAATCCTAGAAGTAAATTGTAATCTTTTATGCATATCGGATACATGAAATATTATGCAATTTCACGCAAATTTTAGCATTTATTAAATAATAAGAATGTATTCAATGGCATCTGAATGTATTCAATTGTCTACTAAGTTCTCATCTATTTTTTTTGACATGTTTTGAGGAAGAGCTATCCATGTGAACCAATTCTACTTGGTACATACTAGCCATAATTTATATACTGGGTACAAAACTGACTCAGCATGTATGGTTTCTGTATGACAACAATAAGCACATTACTGACCTGCAGTACCATACACATTCTACAAATCAAGTACAACAAAACAATAGAATACAAAGCTTGCTATTGTACCATATTAATAAATTACATGCCAAGCAAATAATTAACTTACTTTGGCTTAGCTTGATCAGATACAACCATCTCCACAACTGTCTCAGAAACTGGTGAATCATCTATTTGAATAACATGCACCTCATCATTTTGTTGATTTCCCTTGTACTGGTATGAGCTCTCGCCCAAGTTTACCTGACCAACTGTACCGCAAGCTCCAAAGTTGACTGTCTTCTCCTTGTTAGGCTCTGAACTGGGCATCGGGTCATCAGGTATTTCAGTAATTTCTGGATTATTAGAAAGGTTAAGATCCAACGTCTTAAACGATCCACATTCTATCCCCTTTTTGCTTTGCTGTACTTCTTGCATTGTTAATTCTGGTCCAGGATCTGCATCAGAAACAATGCCTGTTCCTGTTTCTTCATCTCTTTTAGTTATACTCTCGTTCTTAACCTCTTGTTCTTCTTCTAGAATGATTGGCTGTGCATAGCTATTGACCTCCTCTTTCACCTTTTCTACTGGTGCTGTTGCAGGTAGTAGCGTTTTAACATCTTGGTTGTCTCCACTTTCAACTGTTTGACTACTCAAGCCCTCTACTGGGTTATTGGACATATTTTCTGCAATACCCTCATTTTCTAATGGATCCACTAATTGTCCCTTATTTTGCGGCAATATAGACCTTGGTTTGGTTGGAGCCTTTGCATGATCACAATATTCAAGCAGATCTTTGTTATCATCATTATCATTCTCACCATCTCTGACATTCAGGTCTCTTTCGGGCATGTTAACAACCTTATCACCAGAACCCGCCTCTGTACCTGTATCCACCTTCTCTACATTACTAACCTCTCCAGGCTCCACATTACTTATCTCTCCAGGCTCTGGTTGTGTGTCCTTCCTAATACTACAAGAACTTGCCTTGGATCCTGTATCCTCCAAGTCGGAGCCGGATTCACGCTGGGTTTCCCTCTTAACAGGTGCAGACCTACTTTCACCAGCAACGCCAGATACACTGCTGCCAACTTCATCAAAATTCATGCCTCTTCTCTCTCTGTGATAAATGGGACCCCCATACTCGTCTTCCTCCTCTTCCTCATCGTCAGAATAACCTCTACTGCTATTCCGCCCCCTATTCCGGTCCCAGTCAGAATAGCCTTTCTTATAATACCCTGCTTTCTTCTTCCCCCTACCATCCTTCCTCGGCCGCCACCTATCATAATCATCATTGAATCTCCTCTTCCTGTCCTGTGGGCCCCTCTGGTCATTATAAGCTAGGTTTTGATTCATTGATCCTCTGTAATCTTGAAAAGTACCGCTAGGTCCCTTTATATCCTGCAAATTACCACTTGTCCAGTTTCTCTGAGCTGAATTTGGAGGGAGAACTCCGGTTGAGACTAGATACTCAGTTGCTAGTCGGCCAGCCTCAAGTAAAATCTCATACTTTCTAGAAGGAGAGTCGAAGTGCTTTGAGTTGCTGCGGCTGTAGCCGGTGTGGCCTTGTGCATGGCCCCGGTTGTAAGGCGAAGTGGGTCCCCCACCGGCGGAGTACCCCGAGTAACCCGGGGCCACCAGTCCAGGTCTCATCCTCTCCCTTGACTGCATCCCCTTTACTTCAATCTAAGTTGGATGCTAATACTTCTTTTAATTTCCAAGCTCAATTTGCTTCTATCTTGATCCAACTACAAAGAAATATACCAAAAAGAACAAGATCAGTGAACGAACTAGGATTTGACAAGAAAGAGTTTTATTATCATCACAAGGTTCCGCTCAATTATATCTCAAAGTCGACGATTGCAGCTCGATTTGTACTAATTATTGCAAAAAGAAGGAGGATTCTTGCATTTTTAGAGTTCAACCTTTGAATCAAGCCATTTGTACTATCCGAAATTAACAAGTTGTGAAGAGAGAAAGAGAGAAGCACCTTAATCAACAAATCGATCGAAATTCAATCGGAACTAGCTGCGACTTTGTGTTGATCGATCGTTCAGGTGATTTCCTTTTTAATTACGGAATTGGGGTTTTCCCTCTCCCGTAAAGAAAATAAGAAAATATAATTTTGTTTCCTTTTTCTATTTTCTTGAAACCAACTGTTTTATGATTTATAATTTCTTTTTACTGTGGACCAAAAGATGAGAAAGTGGTGGTGTGTCACGCGGGTTGAGCTTAGCATAGCGTTTTCTTTTGGGCTGCCCACGTGGCTGCACATCATTGGAGAATTGGGTAGGGAAGTAGGTTGGAGTTTTCTTCGGGAATTTTTGCATAAAAAATCAGATCAGAGAAATAACAAATTTTACAAAGAGAGTCAAATACCTCATAAAAATATTATAAAAAACCAATAACGCAACTAATACTGTTCTTCTAAGATTTGCTAGGAGAGTAACTTCTAAAGTATAAAAATTTATACTGAAATATTAAAAGAAATGCATGGAAATTGAAAAAATAATAGAAATTACTTGCGTCTTTGTTTTTTTGTGAAATTTTTAAAATGCTTTTTATAAAAAAAAATTTCCTTTTCTTCGACTCTACCTGAATTGATCTCTCTCCGTTTTTAAAGTAATGGAAATGTCCTGTGAGATATTTGTACGCTTGTGGTGCGGAATGGAATACCGCCGACGCATTAAAGAGGTTCGATTTGTATGAACGGACTATATGACTTTGTACTCTGTTGCGCTTTCTCTGTGGTCAATTATATCGTCAACTGCCAATCTTTGATTTGGCAATCTTTATATAATCTTATGTATATAAAGGTTGAACATGTTTAGGTACGGTGATTATGAATAGTATTTTCAATGTAATGTGCTGCAGTGAAATACTATAGCATTTTCAAATTTTTCTCGTTGCTTTTTTATTTTTATATTAATTAAATGATTTATTATAATTTTATTATTGTAATAAGAAATTCAAAATTTATTTTTTTCGCGCGAAGCGCGAGCGCATGCGACTATATAAGTAAATGAGAAAAGATCCTACGCCAGTAGTTTTTGGTGCCATATATGTCAGTATGTCACCAACTCACGTTTTATTTAAAGTTCAAATAAAAATTCATATTTTAATATTATTTATTTCAATGAGATATGCATTCACATGTAATTATATATATTTTTTTTTTGAAGAATAGATAAGTGATCATTGCCCTCAAATATTATCAAAGTGATCTAAAGTCTTCCAATAATCTTTGATTTTCACTGGATTTAGAACTCGGAACCTCCACTTGGAGCATCATTGGAGTAATTATATATTTTTTAATTCATTGAATGCTTGATCAAATGGTCATTCATTAACAAATGAATGAATCTAATTAACTATGATGGACCAATTTTGATACATTCATTTTGTTAATTTTTTCACAAGCATCAAATGAACTATAAAAAATACATAAAATTATAAGTGAATGCATCTCTTAATAAATAATATCAATGGCATTTTCAAATTTTGAAATCTTACATATATAAAAGTTTAGCATGCTTATCTACAGTGGCTATAAATAGTGGTTTTACTGTAGCATTTTTTTTTTTTGAAAATTTTTTTCCCGATTTTTTCAGAAAAAATTCCGGAATTTTTTTCTGCGGAAATTTTTTTATTTTTTTCGATTTTTTTTTCAATTTTTTTTCTGCCATTGTTTTTTTATAGTTTTTCGCGCGGACCGCGATCTCTCCGCCTAGTATAAATAGAAAGGTGAGTTTGTCGCAGAACGTGACACCATAAATGAATGGCATCAGATTCTTTCTCTAAGCAAATATACACTTTTCTGCTTTTATATATACATATAATTAGAGCTTCTTTGTATAGAAACTTAAAATTATTGTGCGTGTAGCTAGTCATTATTTTAGTACCGGCTGTTTTAATATTTTGCTATCATTATCTTTAATAATATTATTATTTGATGGTGCATTGGTTGTCCTGACATGACTTTGTACTTCTGTCGCGCTTTCTCTGTGGTCAATTATATTGTCAACTGTCGATCTTTGATTTGGCAACTTTATATAGTATAAACAAATGAGAAAAGATCCGACGCCTCTAGTTTCTGGTGTCACAAATTCATTTTCTTATTTATATAATAAAAATTTTAAACCTTGATATTATTCATTCCAAGTAATAGATGCATTCACATGTAATTTTATATTTTTTTGGTTCATCTGTTTTGATCAAGAGTCAACAAATAAATGAATTTAGTTAATTATGATGAATTAATTTTAATATATTCATGTGTTGAGAGCTTGATCAAGCATCAAATGAACTAAAATAATATAATATTACATGTGATGCATCTCACGTTGAAATGAATAATATCTATAATTTAGAATTTTCATTTGAACTTCAATTTTTTAAATATAAATATAAAAGGTGAATTTGGATGACATTATTCCGCTTTTAAATATACATATAATTATAACTTCTTTGTATAGAAACTTGAAATTAGGGAAAAAAATTTATGTGCCATTCGAAATTGTGGAAATTCTGAAAATGCCATCCAAAATCTTTTTCTTCCTTATTTGCCATTCAAAAACTGATTTCATTTTCAAAATTGCCACTTTTCATTTTTTTTATCATTTCTGTCAAAATAAAAATACAATCTTTAGAATAAATACCAAAATACCCTTCACCTACACCTGTTGGAATAGTATGCGATTCATTTACAGTCGGACTCAACTCGATCATCATTCACGACTAACTCGACCTTCTCTCTCTTGAACGAACTAGGGTTTTCCCTCCGGTCCGCCAGATTCCAGTCCGCCCCATCGCCGCCATTCTCTCTCGCACAAGCCCTACAACCGTAGAAGTTGTTTTCATTGACTGGTACTGTGCTCCGCTCAGTGGAGTAGCTCATGCATCAACCTAGCTTTCTCCACTAAATCAGTAAGCACGGGCCGATGTCATCCAATGGCGCCATGCCCAGTGACGCGCTCCTACCCATTGTGATATTTGTTTACTAGCAATATTTGTGATGAGATGCTGAGATGGTAGCACCTTTTGGTTCTTGAAATAGATAAATAAAGAGTTAATTTGATTTATTATGTGAACACAGTTGTTTTCAATACTATGTCTCTCTGGTCATGATCAACATTTGTTATGGAAAAATAGGTACCGTCATATTTCTATACTGGTCCTTGCATTTTAGTTTTAGAGAAAAATAGGTACTGGTATATCATAGAACGGGTACTGATACTTGCATTTTAGGTACTTGCAATGGAATGAAGATTAATGCTTAATTTGGGGGTGAAAATATTGAATGGCTTGTTAGCGAATGACGTTTTGAATTCAGCATATTTGAACTTGAATTGAAATTTAGCTTGTATGGCTTCTGATGTTTGTTTGTTTTTATTTGTTATGGGGTGAAAATATTGGTGTTTCCTAAAGTCCATACCATGCAAGTTTAATTACTGGTTTCTGATATATCAGCTGTATGGGGTTCCAGTTCGTTGCCAAAATGGACAAAAGAAGGGAAAATTTGAAATACAACTATATGCTTCATAAATTGATTTTTGTTACAGTCAACGTAACATTAAGACTTTTATTGGTTATAAATAATTGAAAACCAACAATAATATAACGAAGAAATCTACATTTCTAACATTTCATCATTCAATGTACAATAGCTGTAACAAAATAGTTGTACCAACTTATAAAAACAAAGAAAACAAAGAAAACAAAAAAACAAGGTTTTCATATTTTCAGTAGGTTCATATTTGACAAAAATAAACAAAATAGCTTCAAACAAACGATATGTATCATGGCTTCAAACAAGACAATCATCCATGTTCAAATTGCGCTCTACGATCTCTTTTATTCCAGATCTGCAAATAAATAAGGAGAAGAATAATAAAAAGTTTACCATAAAAAATACAGGGATTCTATATGTTTTTATTACATGTATTTACAAGAGGACTTTCGATTTTGAGTAGAATTAAAGCTTGTGCAAAGCAGGAGGAGCTGTTACTCAACTACATAACACTTGTATGTTGATTAGAACTGAAATTTACAACAAAGAAGCCTGAAGTACCACGTGTTGCCACGATGTACCAGCCC
Source organism: Eleocharis quinqueflora (assembly GCA_964058865.1). Lineage (NCBI taxonomy): Eukaryota > Viridiplantae > Streptophyta > Magnoliopsida > Poales > Cyperaceae > Eleocharis > Eleocharis quinqueflora. The sequence continues at coordinate 30,720 of CAXKVX010003040.1, forward strand.
CACCTGAAGCAAAGCAGATACATGTTATTAGATCCTCGTCATTCAGCTATGGATCCAGACAAAGCAGATACCTGTTAAAAGATCCTACGATGAAAAATCAGCACAATCAGCAAGCACGAGCCAAATGTCGATGTATGGCGCTACTGCACGAAGCAGAGCACAATACCAGTCAATGAAAACAATTTATAGGGTTGTAGGGCTCGTGCGAGAGAGAAAGGCGACGATGTGGCGATGGAGAACTACGGCGATGGGGCGGATTGGAATCTGGCGGACCGGAGGGAAAACCCTAGTTCATTCAAGAGAGAGAAGGTCGAGTTAGTCGTGAATGATGATCGAGTCCGACTGTAAATGAATCGCATATTATTCCAACGGGTGAAGGTGACGAATATTTTGGTCTTTATTCTAAAGATTGTATTTTTAATTTTGACAGAAATGATAAAAAAATGGAAAGTGCCAATTTTGAAAATGAAATTAATTTTTGGATGGCAAATAAAGAAGAAAATGATTTTGAATGGCATTTTCAGAATTTTCACAATTTTGAGTGGCACATAAAATATTTTCTCTTGAAATTATGGTGCGTGTAGTCATTATTTTAGTAGCGGCTGTTTTTATTTCCTTCTATCATTAGTCCGTCTTTTCCATCCATCCATCACTGTTACTACCCACCAAACACTCAACTGCAATTTCTTTTTTCTTTTTTTTTTGCAATAAAAATCACCAATCATCTCCATTTGAAAATGATTACGTAAGCGTATCCATAACCAATACAACCAGACGAGTTGTCTGGCAAATTTGCAAATCAGGAAGGAGCTACTTGGGTATGACTTGTGAGTAGAGGTGCAGAACCAGATCTGATTCGACAAATTCGTCCGATTCGATTCGATCTGAATCCGATCCGACTCGATATTTTGATAAAGTCAAACTACTCGAACCCGACCCGATCCGATCCGGGATGATCCGTAACTCGAGACGAAGTGACACATGAGCGACCTGAGCCCGACCCGAGACGACCCGTAACCCGAGATGGCGCGACACATGAGGACCCGACCCGAGACGACCCGAATGTTGTCGATGCAGCCCGACCTAAAACCCGATCCGGTCTTGCCCGACCCGACTCGTCACCCGAAAAAGATCGACATAACCTGGCCCGAAACCCGACCTGATCTCGCCCGACCCGACTCATGACCCGAAAGTTGTCGACGTAATCCGACCTCACCCGACCCGATCCCAACCCGACTATTATAAACGGTCAAACTAACCCAACCCGATTCAAATCCGTCCAACCGACCCGACTTACCACCTCTACTTGTGAGATGGCGTTAATTTGATGAATAAGAGTTTGTGCCAGTGCCACTTATATAGTATATAAAAAACTCAATATATAATTTTCATAGACTAACAAGAAATCCGTGCAAAGAGTTCAGATGAGCATGTTAGATTAGTAATTGGCGATGTTATCTTGAAGTACTGCCAGGTTGATATTTGCTCGGCTGATGGATGTATGCCTCATTGAACTTTCCATCTAAGTTTTGTGTTACATAGCGCATTCTTTCTTTTACTAAATTAATTGGAAACGCAGTTATCTCAGGTAAATCACCCTCATCCCCCTCTCTACAAAAATAAATCACACATCACACAACATAATTTAAATGTCACGGTCCCTACCTTGTTGTCATCTCTCTTTCTCACTTTGCCCAATTTGTTTTCGACCTCCATTCAATTGTTGGCATCAATAGCTTGCACTGATTTTTTTTTTTTAATTCGCTTGTGTAATAGAATTGTAGCTCCAAGGTAAATCAGGGAATTTGGGATAGACTGGTAAGAGTCAAATTTGAATCTGTTTCAATTGATCATGGAATTAAAATCTGAAACCTGGGACACACGAGTGGCCACTGGTAGATTACAAGAACATGTCAGTCTATGGTACAGAACACGAAGTAAAATCTGCCAAGTGAAAATATACAAGCATCTATACGCTCAATCTCATCGAAACAATTCTTCTTTTTAAAAAATGGTGATGTGTCTTGAATTTCCTTATAACATTCACTAAATTCAACACATAATTTTTTTTTTTTGGGGGGGGGGGGGGCATTATTGAGAAAAATATCTACTTGCTGGAATTAAAACCTTACATAGAGCAAATTCTGCTGTCTTTTATATATTAATGTATGTATCAGATGCAGAAACTGCTTTATTTTCCAAAAAAAAGTACAACACGATACAAATTTCTAAATTGTAGCTCCAACTCTGTCCCGAGGGATGAGGCGCAGCTCAGAGCCATGTTTTAGAAATACATTTCCTGCATAGAAATCAAAACATCAAATACTCGGCAAAAATTTACAGAAATTGTAGTATAATACTATAATTAATTATATGAGTCCATGCATGTATCTATGCACGAGTACACATATGCTTAAGCATTTCTGAACATAAATACAAACCAAGAAATATGAACATAAAAGGAATGATGAAACTGTGAATTTGGCCATTGCTGCCAAGAATTTAAGATGAAACTGTGAATTTGGCCATCGCTGCCAAAAATTTAAGCTGCAGCCATGACTAGTGAGCAATGCAGAATAACACCAGATAAAATGCTCATTTTGCCACGTCTATCTTACAAGTGTTACTTGTTAACATATCAAAACGATGAGTTTTCCTTGGTATACAAAAAAATTTAGCAACAAAGCCAAGGGTTACCAAACAATTAAGTTTGGAAATTGCAAAAGCTGTTGCACTGAACCTATTGCCAATCTTGATCCAAAGTTCATGTCAATTATTTAACCTGACTTTGCTGTGTGATTGGCTTACATTAACTACTTCAGAAAAAAAAAGATTGGCTTATATAAACAATACACTAATACAAAAATCGAAAGAATTTTATTACAGAGTCAAATATCTTACCTGCACTTTGTTGTGGATTAATGCCTACGCCATCTGAAATTAGAAGAGAGCAAAAACAACAATGGGAATTAGTCCAATCACTAATTTGCTAAATCTTGCATTATATCAAAAATAATTTACTTTATGCAGAACAGATGACTGAGCTTAAGCTGAACTGCAAAACCTTATATATACCAAAAGGGCAGGTCAATTTAAAAAAAATATGTATCGGTTGGTCTGATCTAATTCGCAACTACCTCTTTCTTGAGAGAAAAATATGGTCTCACAAAGAAAACAGAAGCGCTGCATAGGTCAATTCATCAGATCAAGAATTAAAATAATCTTTCAGAAAATTTAAGCTGAGCCTGCTAAGGAATAACAAAGACCATTCCGACAAAATTAAATCATTCACATTTCGAGCTAATTCTGTTGTAATAATGAAGCATTAGCACGGATGTAATCAAAGCAAATCTGATTTATGTATGAATTATGGAATGAATCTCCAGCTTCCACACTTCACAAATATTCTTTTCCACTAGTATTAGAAAATAACAAGAATTTCCAGATTTTACAATTTTGGTACCAGGCACAAAGCAATTTAACTAATCTAGTTATAAATTACCATTTGTTATAATAGCGCTGGTCTGCGGAGGGACCTTGAACTCCTCGGCCGCAAATTTGAGCACAGCGGTGAAAGGCGCCGCCTCAGGAACGCTAAATCTGAAATGAGATCAACCCGCAAATTCAATAGTATATCTTATCTGATGAATCGAAATGAAATTAAGTTGAAAACCCTAGAGAGAGAAAGAGAGAGAGAGACCAGAGACGTACACTTTGAAAGGGAGCTTGGGATCGGAGGTGAGCGTGATCTTGAAGGAGACCTTCCCTCCTGCTCCTCCACCTCCAGCGTTGCTCGCCATGGAATGTCGAAGAACTTGTTTCTCCGTAGTGCGCGCAGAGAGAGAATAGAAGGGAAGAGTCTATTCTTTTGTATTTGTATTAACCGACCAATTTGTCCTTCTTTCGTAAAGGTGTCAATTTGTAATTATTAGTTTAATCGACTGAGAATCTGATACTCCATCGAGCACAAATAAGATCGATTCAATCATTCAAACATTTGAACATCACTTTTATAATGAAATTTTGTTTGTGATCGGATATTACAATTTTTATTATTGTTAAAAGATATGAAAGACAACGGTATTGATGATTCAGTAATAATTATATATATATAAAATTTGAATTTGTCTAAAAATACTAACTTGCAGTTCTTGCTGCATTTGCCAAAATATGCGCATAAGATATGGCATTGCGTCTTGGATGTCTGATTTTAATATTCCCTCCCAAGAAAGCCTTGTTGAGATATCCTTGATGACATCAGTAGCTGTTCAACTTGGTATATCCTGCAAAGAATTGTTATTAAAATAACATGTAAAGTTGTAATGAATAAAAAAATATGCATTTCATTTTGACACATGTTGTGATCCTTTTGTATTTCATCAATGGCCATAAATACTGCTAGTGACTCAATTAGAAATGAATTTTGGCCTGGCTGCTTTTTATTTTTTTGCTGAAAGGAGGTTTCCCTCCTTGTGTTGAAATCTGAAGAAAATATGTCTAGTTACTTGCGGTCGCAAATGACTTGAATTGAAATTTGCAGATTTCTTGTCAAATCGATCATAGTCTTCTGCAACAGCAAAGAGACTCTCTTGCGACCGCAAGTGTGAAACCCACTACTTTTGACAATTATTTATTAAATAATTGTCTTGTTAATCGTAAAAAAAATAATCATTTAAAATATTAATCTGGAAATGACGACTAAAAGTCCGTGCAGCACGAGCTACAGCTATGACGCACGAGTACGGACTTCTGATCCCACAGGATTAACACCAAAAATAAAATGTAAATTAAAAAGGGGTCAACATGTGTTTCTTTGTGTTATGTATATTTTATATATCTTTTCTATACTATATGTAGCACTAATATTAAGCGTATATCATACGATGTAGCTATATAGTTTAGCTAAGTGCGATGACGTTAGTTAGCAAAGAACTTTAGGATTAGATTATACGTAACGACGTAAATAAAATAACTAAGTATCTAGTAAGAATAATAATAACACAAGTAATTAAATGTAATATATACATAACAAGAGATTATCACACACCACCAATGAAATTGGACTAAGTAAGATTATATATGTATTAGTATATATTGATCAATTTTTCTATATCACATCGAATAAGAATTTCACCTAATTACATAACAAAACACCCACTAATGTGACTCAGTAAATAATTGATTAGAATAATATATATTGATCAATTTCTCTATAAGCATAATAGCAGTACGCACATATTATTATTAGAATATTTTATTTTCTTCTTTGCGTAGTTTAACTAAAAGGGGTTGAATTTATAACATGTTTTTCTCGTGATGTTATTTTATTAATGTTCTCTAGAATATCGTCCTGACGTCGTAGCTACTATAAGCGATGTAATGGACATATAGTTCACACCAGACTTTAATAAATGAATAAAAACATGAAATAACTTCCTTATGCTCACTGTGTAGCCAGGACACTACACAGGAGCTGGACTTAGTTAATATGTTAAATAAATTGAGTTAGGAGCATCAAGAACGTCTCAACGCATAAACCTTGTTTTTGATTAATCGCCTAGTAAATCATCAACAAATAAACTGATAAAGCCCCATCGTCAAAGTAGGAGATTTAACCAACTCGTATCCACTCGCGAGTGACGAGGTTGCTGCTGACGACGTCGTCGCTGACATAGGCGCGGACGGATCAGAGCCGCCCTCAGAGTAGAGTTTGCTCTGCGCTTCTCTCTATACCTCTCAGGTGCGGGTTCCTGGGGTTTATACCCTTGTCTAGGTTGTAGGAACCAGGCCCTACCTTTCTTTTTTTTCTTTTACTTGAACTGAGGTACCAACAATTACCAAAAATTGTAAACATGCCAGTAGAACTTGAATTGTCATACTCACATACCGATAACCAATTGATTGAGACCAACCTGCATTGCATGTCATATGCATTCATAATGCACGTAAGATCCGATATACGGATCGTATAGGTTACTAGATACTTATAGGTAGATGCGTATTAAATATTATATGTATTACGTCGGGGAGTGTTGAGTGTCGGGCCGGTGGTCACCAGCTGGATGTGATTTGAGGGCAACGTGTTGCGTCTACGTGTCACGGTGTCTGACATAGCCCGTGGGGTATTCGTATCGAGTTGTCTTCATAGACATTCGGCTGATGCCCATCAAACGTGTTTATCACTTGATGACTCGTAGTGCCATCTGAGAGTTTTATTTTCAATCTCCATATTATCTATATATTGATATTATAATCTTCTCTTTGAGTGAATAAGGCCGGCGTCTCAGTTTTAGAGTGTGCGTGCCATATGTGAGGTATTGGAGCTATTCCGTTCTTTATATATTTCTCTATTAGCTGATATTTCGAGATCTCCTAATATTCGAAGGGCTTCCTCCTTTGGCCCCTGGTTGGTACAAAGGAAGTTTGG
>CAXKVX010003041.1:0-60367 GCA_964058865.1 Eleocharis quinqueflora
AATGAAAGGGGTGGGGGCAAACCAAGGATCACCGTATCAGCACCCTTGTAAAAATACTGGTACAATATAATCAGTTTTGTTTCCCAGTCTTTAACATGGTCAAAGCGGTCAAACAACAAGATATCTAATTATGATTATGCATCTTTCTTCTTCTTTTTTTCTTGTTAAATTCCCGTAGGTACGCACATTCTTTTTTAGATATCTAGTAAGTATGTAATTATTATTAATTATCCAAAATTAGAGGTCTCAATTGAAAACTGAACTATCATTTTCAACTCATTGATAGTACATGTTGTCCAAGTTTCCATAAAGGACTTGCCCACAGATAAAAAGGTATATTTGTCTCCAAGAGAAGTGAATTTCAATTTTGTCCAAATCAGGTCCACTTAAAAAAAATAACGTTTAAAATAGCGGTTCGCGCGGTTTAGCGGTGGAGGAGTGATTTAGCGTTTAGCGTTTTATCGGTGATAAAACGGTCGATAAACTACCATATCGATATTTATATCATATAAATTTATTTCAAATGATATTAAGTATAAACTATAATTAATACAATTTATATGCTTAATAATAACATATAATAGTAATTTGTTATCAACTACCATATAGATATTTATAACATATTATTTTATTTCAAATGATATTAAGTATAAATTATAATTAATATAATTAATATTCTTAATAATGACATATAATAATAATTTGTTATCAACTACCATATCGATATTTATATCTTATTACTTTATTTCAAATGATATTAAGTATAAATTATAATTAATATAATTTGTATGCTTAATTATAGCATATATAATAATTTGTTCACAAAATACATTTTCAAAGAATAATATATTGAATGAGCATGGCTAAAATAATATGCATAGTACACCCCCATTTCGTATTATGCATATATATATATAGGTCAATAAATTGAGATTTAAGTTGCTCAATAAATTCTTCATATGAAAATATTGTAGGAAATCAAATTTCGTGATTTTTTGAGTTTTCTTGCTATTTTTTAAATATTTTTTAAAAATAGTCCAGATTTAATACTAAGCAAAAGTGTCATTTCTGGGCTGTTTTTAAAAAATATTTAAAAAATAACAAGAAAGCTCTAAAAATTACAAAATTTTATTTCCTATAAGATTTTGATATGAAGAATTTATTGAGCAACTTAAATATCAATTTAATGACCAAATTAAATATAAATGACCGCATAGTACGAAATGGGGTGTACTATGCATATTATTTTAGCCATGCTCTATATTGAATAATTCATAAGCAAGTATATTAGTAGTTTAGAAGCATAAAGAAAAAAATGAAAAAGTCACCTAAAACTTGATTTGCTAAAAAAATAACAATTAAACAGAAAAACAGCTATATCACCACTAAAGCCGCTATATCGTCGCTAAAACGCTAGATCGTGTCCGCTTTATCGGCCGCTAAAACCGCTATATCGCCAAAAACCGCTAAAACCGCATTTTTCAATATATCTTGTGTTATAGCTCCAAAAAACGCTAAAACCGCTAATCGCCGTTTTATCGCCACTATTTAAAAGCTTGAAAAAAATACATCTTTCATTCCATTTCTTCTATTCCTCAACACATCACTATTCATCTCTTTATGTATTCCGCATCTTTAATTAGTTTTAGAGTGATCTGATTTGAGGCAGTCAAAGATCTGATTTGAGGCGGTAAGAGATATGCAATGAGTGAGAAATAAGGAGATATGTTCTTCTTATATGAAAGAGTTTTAGGGTGATCTGATCTGGGGCAGTTAGAGATCATCGGCTCAAAGTTACTGACCACTGTGTGATATTGGTTCATCTTTTCTTCCTCCATTATGAGACTTAGGAATTAGGATGTACATTTTATCCAGTCCAGTAGGATCACAAGATACATAATTTTACTGGTAGGTCAATGCCTGATTGAAGTTGCAGATTAGATTATTTGAGGGCTTATATCAAAATTTCGATGGGTCTTGCGATCCAGTTGAAATATTGAAGTTTGCCTCTGTCTTGATCTGTACTAACTATGGACGATCCCAGCCAATTTATGCTGCCCAATGCCCATTTGAGAATGAAAGTATCTCACCTCTCGACCTTGATTTAAGCATCTGGCAGTTATTTTTTAGGAGTCATCTACAATGTAGAATTTAGAATGTATGACCCATTTTGTCAGAACTCCACGTATGTACTTTTTACATAGCCTGCCCCAAGCCAGGAAAAAGAGGAGGGTTGATAGGCTTGGCGAGGCAACATGAAAATTCAGCAATTCTCATGGAAATGGAACCCAATCAAATTACTCTAATTGGGTTTCATCTCTTGCCTACCCTAACTTATTTGGGACTAAAGGGTCTGTTGTTGTTGTTTGTTTGTTTGTTTGTTGACCTATGTTTGTCAGGAAACATGAATGAATTATGTATTCCTGGATTGTGGGGTAGAGATGTAGAGTACTCAGCTCCACCTGAGTACAATGTATTAGCAACCTGTCCCTCATATTTGCAGAGGGACTATTCATCAGTAAATCTGCTCATGAAACTACTGTTCTTTTTACCAGACTACAGTTGATTCCAAATTTCATATATATACACCTGCAGTATGACACATAATATGTATACCTGCAAAATATCAAAGATCATATTAAACGAAAAGAAGAAATATGTATAATCATATACTATTAATATTGCTGGACGTACCTCTAGCAGTGAGGAGCAAAAGAGGAAAATATTGGAAACCGTTAAGTAAATTAGGAGATTGGTGCATACGATATTTTCTTAGTTTTAGAGAAAAACATTGATATTTTTGTTTATTGGGTTGTTTCATGAATTGTTATATCCTGAATCATAGAGCTGTTCTTTAGCGAAATGGTGATTTGGTTGCTTAATTTTGTGTTCTTTATAACATTTGCAGTCGATGCGTATAACCACACCGATGCTGAGTTTCTGAAATGTGAGAATGGTCAGAACAGAGATGCAGGTTCCACTGCCTCGACAGCTGTGCTTGTTGGGGATCGCCTCTTAGTTGCAAATGTCGGCGATTCTAGAGCTATTATTTGTAGAGGAGGCAATGGTATGTTTCTTCCTGTTTTCCTTTTTACATTTTGATGTTAACTTCTAGCTTGTCTCATATCCCGCTGAGATATTTGGTTGCTGCTTGTTTAATTGTCAGAACTGAATATGTTATGGATAAAACCTAGCTAAACACTTGTAGGATGATACTTGCATGTACTGGTACGGATTGCATGTTAGATGGTACCAGTGACAAGAAATGGTATTGGGCATTATCCATAAACGAAACTGTTCACAGAGTTCTACATCTAACAGACATTATACCACAAATATTAAGATTATTAGATTACATAATTTTTAGTAATGGAACCTTTTGACAGGTGATTAATGGCTTCTCAAATGCATTATATAGAAATTTTTAAAAGCATTGTTCTATGCCCACTTTTGTGAAAGATTCTTTTGATTACTTTCCACAATTTGGGATATGTTGATTAAGGTCCTTTTTGCAAAATTTCCAGCTGTTCCAGTTTCTAGAGATCACAAGCCCGATCAATCAGACGAGAGGCAGAGGATAGAAGATGCTGGTGGCTTTGTTATGTGGGCTGGTACTTTTATAATATTTTAAGAAGAACATTATTTCGGCGAATTACATTCTCATAGAAAAAAACTTGATATATATTATGCGGGTACCATCTTAATTAGGGACCTGGCGTGTTGGTGGCGTGCTTGCTGTTTCTCGTGCGTTTGGTGATAGACTCCTGAAACAATTTGTTGTTGCTGAACCTGAGATTAAGGTGTGAATTTGTTCATATTTCTTCTTCTTCACCATGTACTGTGACAGCTTATATTTGTTGAAAGCCATGTACTGGTATTAAATTTTGTTACAATTGGGCAGGTATAGTATGAGCTGAGAATTGTACAAGTCCACTAAACCGGCACAATTAGTATTCTAGCAACACATAGTGGTGTTTCCCATTCAAAAAATATTCTAAGAAGGTTACCTTAACTGTTAATATTTGAATTTTACGTTTGTTTGACAGGAGGAGGTAGTAGATGACTCTCTCGAATTTCTCATCCTTGCGAGTGATGGTCTTTGGGATGTTGTCTCAAATGAGGTATAAATTCTCATTAATAAAAGTTCCTCATTCTCTTGCATAAAACTGTAGTTGCTACATATCAACTTCCATTATTGGTTCATTCCTTTGATCCTTTCAAAGAAATTTCATATTTACATATCTTCAGTACCTCTACAAGGATACCTATTTCTCATTTTGATGCTGACATCTTGAAGTTCCAGAGTTTTATTTTGGTTTGTGATGTTCTGAGTTTATTATGCTGTTATTACTGTGGAATTCAGTTAATTAATTTTTAAATCTGAGTCTATCTTACAATGCAACAAGTTGTATTGTTGGGATCTTTAAAGGTATACGGTGTAATTTATTATTGGGTCGAATTGTATGGAAGTCATTGGCAAGTCTCAGGCTGATCTGTGTTGTTCAGTTCAGATGCAACAGTCCAGATTGGCTCCAACTGAACTGATGTGTCATACTTGCTGGGGCTACCCCTTTTAGTAGTAATAAATCAGACCCAATTCAAACTGTTTGATCAGTAATGGACTGCTTGGACCTACTTGAGACGATACAATGAATTCATATTGCTAAAGTGGTTCCCAACCCTTCTAACATATGTCAGTTTATTACTTCTATTTGCATTTTTCATAGTGTACAAATCAAATTTTAGGAAAAAGTTGGGAACATATGAAACTTTGGGGAACAAAATAGAAATTTTAAGTTGTCTATATTTGTAATTTGCTCGAACATACTCTGATTCAATTGTTGGGAACTGCTGGGCCTCCAATCGTCACCTTTCCGATCTACTATTCTGAACTGGAGGAATTCATTTTTTGCTTTGAACACCAAATATTTTTATTCTAGACCCCCACCAGTTTATTAACTCCTGAATATTAAAATGTGCTGTTTTTGGAAGTTACTTTATAATTAAAAGGGGTTTAACCCGAGTATTTTCTATATCAATCTATTATTGATTTGTGCAGGAGGCTGTTACAATGGTGAGGCCGATAGAGGACCCCGAACAGGGTGCACAGAGACTCCTTCAAGAGGCTTCTCGACGAGGGAGTGCAGATAACACTACTGTTGTCATAGTTCGTTTCCTCAATCCTCCTCCTGGTTCGAATTGAAGCAGTTAAGTATTGCTTATAACTAAAATGCCAAAACCTGTATCAGTTGTTGCAGTTGTAGTATACATCATGCATTTATGCCAAGTTAGCATTTGTTTATAGTTGTTCCCTAGAGGGTTGTATGTGGCTAACATAAACGATAGATCGTAATGTCATGTTTGGGTTGCATTCGGTCATGTTTGTTTGATGATGTAAAATATAATCTTTAATGTTCATTTAATAATTTAGCTCCACAACATGATATATCATATATACCATGAGACCTTCACGTGGGTTTGTTGTGTTGACATTGCGGTGTGGGCTAGCCTAATGTAAATGGGAAAATGTCTTTTAGCTACTAAATGAAGAGCGATCAGAATTCCTTTATTTGTCTATTTGCGCATTTAGGAAAGTAACAGTAATATCTTCAATTTTATAACCTTTTTTTTGGTTGGGAAAGGTCGGCTTTTCATTTATTAAACCGGTGTTAGGATGAAATAATTATATGTTTGTTTCGCTCCTTCCAGATGGCCCATAGAAAATGTGTTTTGGTTGTCAAATTTGGCTCGAGGTGAGAGCAAATAAGGTGTAAATTAGATTTTTTACCTTAAAAAATGAGTATGGTTGATCTGGAAGAAACCCTCTAAAGAAATGTTATTACAACTCGTCAACTTGTAGATAAAATTTAAAATGCTCTTTTTCCAGGGAAGGGAAGTTTTTTCTCTTTGGTTGAGAGGCTGGTCGTTTAAAATTTGTCTTTTTCACCATTTCTTTATATTAATTTTCTTTATTTAAGGTTCTTGCATGGTAATTAAATATTGATGCAATTAGAAACATATTTTACGAGGAGATTGTTTTCTTACGAGTAGATTGAGCCCCGAGGAGTTTATCCTTTGCTCAAATGGTTGTTTAAATTAAGAAATTTGGAGGTTCATAAAGGAAAGGCTTCAATGTGCCAAACAGAGGATATCGTTTGGAAATGCTTCACTGTGCCAAATGAGTCTTGGAGCGTTATGATAACGATGTCCTCTGTTTGGCACAGTGAAGCATTTCCTTGATGACTTGAGCATGTCTTAACTTGTTCAGGACATTTTTGAGTAATGTTTGACATTGGTATGTACCTGTTTTAACCTGCATCCACACCAAAACTCATGTGCAAGATTAGTACTTTAATTATTTTGTAAATTGTCAAACAAGAGATGAGTTTAATCCAACAAACTTTCCATTTTGGTAATTTGTAAAACTATTTGAGATGTGTATATCAAGTGATGCACATCATAATTTCTCTCATTTTTGCAAATAATGACAAAAGACTCAAACAATTAAACGTCCTCTGAATTTAACACATATATATTCATACAAGTCCAGCAATTTTATATTACTTTTCCTTAATGAAATATAATTTTCAAATAATGTACAATTAAGTTTAATAAGATTTACCAATTGAGAATAGAGGGTAGAGAGCAAAAATTTAAATGGGAGACATAGAAGAGCATTGATAATTAATTATTTATAATAAATCATCACTAGCTTTCTCTTTGTGGAAATTAATTTAATGGTCAACCATTGGAATTAATAAATCATCACTAGTTATTCTAAGTGCTGTTTCCTAAAAAGAATAATAAATTAAAAACATGGGGCGCCTTTTGTGCCTCATAAGAGCCCAAGAGAAGAAAGGATCCAAGAAAAGAGATGGTTTAATTCAGACTTCCAGCAGAATGAACCTGAACCATATTACATTCACAACTAGTAGGAATAATATGTGAATAATGAATTCCTTCATATATTATATTCACAATCAGAGAAGGCACCATAGGTTAAAGGACGCTAATACAGTGTTTCGTGTTCTGTTCCTTCATTTCTTTCGCTGGCACTGACGCACGGGTCTCGCGTTTTAACCGCGTGTTAACTATAGAGGTGCATGTGTTTTGAAATATTTCAACGACAAAACAAAACAGGAGGCAGCTGATACATTTCCTAAGTTAAATGAATCTGAAGCACAAATCCACGACAGCAAAGATGGTTCGCTGCATCGCATCATCATGTATTCATGTGCTACCCTGATTTTGGCAGGTGCAACAAAATCCACGTGGAGACTTCAACGGTGCATCGTGCTTCAAATAAATAAATGCTTCCATAAAATATGGTGTTCTCTTATAGTTACCCCGTGCATCTGCCGTAGTTCTCATCTTTATATTTGCAAAGCTTTTAAAACTGAACAAGTTCTTCATACAGTCTTTTCTCAACAAAAAAAAAAAAAAAAAAATCTTCATACAGTCATGGTAAGACTTATCAAACTAGGTATATATTGATCCTTTGGTAATTCTAAAAGTCAGTTTTTGGCATACAGCTATTGATTTTTTTTAATCTGTCCATATTTTGTTAAATAATAAGGATAATGATTAAATTATTATGATCAAAATTGAAGCATGAATTAATTTTTCAGAGTAGGAGATAACATAAAAAAAAAAAGATTTGAACACATGGCTTCCGATCTGGGGAGGAGCCTCAATAATTCATTTTCGATGCACACAACCCCCCTCAATAATTTCGTTATTAGTATTTGATTCTTGATTTTCATATTATGTCTAGTGAATTTAATATTTGAGCACTCCCTAACATGTCAAAAGTTACAAAATCTTTGATTTCTTTCGAACTTTTAATAAACGTTTAACGACGTTAACTGTGAGATGGTCGCTCAATAGTTTAATGCTAGAACGAAATTATACAAATGCTAAATTAAAAAGCTGTCAACTATATTTTGTATTATTTATTTAGTTTAGACCAAATTGTAGCGTAAACATGCATACTTTTTGTCACTTGTATGTAATTATGTATTATATAATGTATTTAACAATATTATTAACATTGTTGTTTTTATTTTCATCATTTAAAAATATGCATTATTTTGATCTGATATGTTTAATAATTAGAATTTAGAATGTATTTTATTTTAAGAATGTGCTTCAATGTTTGTTTTTATAAGTTACATTATCTAATTACACAAATCGCACCAACATAACAATATCTCATGTCAGCATCAATATAATACGCAAGCAATCAATACCCCGTCATAACACTGGTAACTACCTGACTAAGCCAACAATAACTAATTTGAAATCAGTAACGTAGTAATAGAAAACAAAAAATATTAAATTAATCCAACAAGTTAACAAAGCACCAAGCACGATACAATAAGCATCAAGAAAAAAAAAGACGTTAAAACGATATTTTTTAACGAGTTTACACAGTTTAAATGACGTTCAACCCGTTAAAATGCAGAAAACTTGGTAAAAACATTTTTTTCTAAAAACTTAAGGCGAGAAAGAAAAATCCCGTTAAAAGCGTCAAAACGAAGTTTAAACTCTGTTTTTAAAAAAACTTAATTTTTTTGAGTTTGAACTTTCAAAATCTCGGCCCACCAAACTAAAAGTTGGTCTCCTTCTAAATTACCAACGAAAAAATAGTGGGGGACGCATGCTAAGCTGCATGGATAACACGGAGGTAAATGAATTTATTAGAGTGGGTCTTGTCCCAGCATGCACATATTTATAGTTATAAATAACATTTTTCTTTGGTTGTCTTTAGAAAAAAATATGTGTAATATATAATATATCAATGTCAGAGTTTGGTCAAAGTTTTTTTTTTTTTTGAAGTAAGAGTTTGGTCAAAGTTTTGGGAGGCTAATCTTGAGAAGATCGAATGAATACGAATTTTGTAGTGAATTCTTAATATTATTGTATTAAAAGTTTAAAATGTATTTCGAAATTATTTATTTTTTAATCCCATAATGCAAAATTAAATGATAAATTTACTTTTGGGATTTTGTCACAAATTAATTGTTTGGAAGGGTGCTTGTCCAACCAAATAAAGAATTTGAATTGTTTGGAGGGTGTGGAGCCATTATTTTGAAGTTAATTACCAGAAAAAAAAAACAGCAGAAATATGATTTCAGTAAAACTTCAAGCACGCTTTACTGCTCAAAACCCTTGGATTTAAATGATAACACTTAGAAAATTAAACATTTTGGAATCTAAAAAACGAACAAAATTGGATGAAAATTGACTGCCAATATATATAGTTATATCCTAATCAATGACTAGAGTTAACACTGCCTCAGTGCAAAATTAAGCCTTTTAACAAGGTCTTCAACTGTTAGAGGAAGCTCCTTATGAACCTACACGAAATGAACAACGAAAATTAAGTAAAATATTTTATTGCGAAAGATGAAATTAAATCAAATATTTAAAAAATTAAATATTCTTCCTCCATAAAAAATACAAAAAAAATGCATTTTTTGAGGAATAGATGACTTGCCTTTGCAGTAGTAGTCATGTCGAATGAAGAATCTGTAAATGGTACAACCGATGTACTAACAATTGTCAGTCCGAGGCTTTCAATCTCAGACAATGCCTTCACCAAAATTCCTTTTTGGCTCTCACAATGGATCTTGATTAGAACTCTCTGCTCAGAAATCCTGACCACGATGTCAGGTAAAGACCCCGCCTTGGTCGGTAACACATCGTCCGGTAAGTTCTCATCACTCGTGGATGAGTTGCATTCATCCGGAGACGACTGCGATTTTCTTGCAATAACTGCTGCTTGTACAGCTTTCTGAGAAGCTTCTGTCTCTAGGGTTTTCACCTTTTCTTGGAGTTGTTTCATGTACTTGATGGCATCTCCTAAAACAGATGCTTTATCCATCTGCAAATTACAATTTGCTTGTTAGTTGTAATTAGTCAATCTGCAAATTCAACCCTGTATTGATGAGTCTTTATTTTTTATTTGCATTGTTTTCATGCCTCAAAAATAATATCAACAAAATGCTAATTTTTTTTGTCTAAATCAGGAATTTTTTTCCTTTCTAACCTTACTATTGGAATTTTGTTTCCAACCTTACTATTATTGTATCCTATTTAGTGAGGTGTTATTAAAGGGAAATAAAATAAGCAAAGGGACAATAGTACAGGTTTGGTGAAATTGATTAGGACGCAAGTTGCTACTTAAAAATCTATCCCTTTAGTTATTTTTTTGTCTTCATGCATTATATTTATTTATTTTGTTAAAGCAGGTAACAATACATATGGTCAGTTTTATTTCATTTCGACTACTCATAGAGTTTAGAAATATGTTATCTCAAATAACAAATTTAATAATTAATACGAACGTTGAATTTCATACCCTGCTTAGCCCTGGAACAAGAGAAGATAAAGCAATGAATCGTTGTGTGAGCTTCTCTCTTCTCTTTCTCTCTGCAATAACATGATCTTTCCTATTGCACTTTGGTTGTATAGCCGGTTCAGCCGAACTGGTACTGTTTTTTTCTGGTTCATCCTCAGCTGTCAATGAATCATAATTCCTCTTCCTACTTTTAGATGCTTTTGAACTTGCATTCGAGTTATCGGTACCATCTGACTTGTCGGGTACCTCTCTGCTGGTACCATTCTTTCCTTTCTTGAGGCAGGAATTCCAACTCTTGCTTATCGGTTTCTTCTTTTTCATAGCTTGATCAGCAGCAGCTACTTTAGATGAGTTGTTTTCTTGTGGTTTTGAAGTATTACAGGCTTCAGGATTTTGGATCTGATCAGAGTTTGAATTTGACAAGTAGCATTCGGGCAAAATAGAAGAGAAGTCAGGTAACATTGGGGATAGAGCGGTTTCACCAAATTGGTCAAAATCTTCGAAATAGGAAGAATAGTTCATCTCCTACATTGCATCAAATATAATATATTACATCAATCAATTAATATTTTGTTCATGCTCTTTTTGAAGTTTTGTGTATGAAACTGCAAGGTTTATATTATATCAGATAATGGCTGCACGATACTCAATTAATTATAATAACATTGTTATGTCAAATTGGGAAACTCTAGTGCCTATTAATTCTATTCATAAAGGATTAATTAATAAAAATAATCGTTGTCAACGTGATGGGATTTGAACGTCGAACCATCTCTGAAATGGCATATATATATTTACAATGAGATAAGCTTCAATCTTTTATTAGAGGGGGATTTAATTATTACAACTTGAATGTACCATCCTGCTCCAACTTCATATAATAACAATTGAATATCTATGTTTCAAGTAATAATTAATAATTAATTATAGAACAAAGAAGATAATGTCAGTTCTTACAAAGTTCATGAGCCAGCTGCCATTACTTGATTGTTCCATGTAGTATCTGAGTATCGATCCTATGAAGAAATTGCAAAAGATTTAAATACAATCTTAATGTATATAGATTACTCTCAAACTTATGTGTGGCGCCAGAGTTGATAAAAATTTTACTAGCTAGATCATCCATAGATTGTTTAAGTTTAGAAATAAACTGTAAAAATGCCAGTGTAAAAGGGTTAAAGAGGATGAAGATATATATTAGAAATAAACTGTAAAAATGCCAGTATAAAGGGTTAGATCTCATGTTGAATATGTTTAAAAAAAGTAAAGAAAATGCGAAAAAGGGACTTACAGGAAGTATCAGAACTTGCAACTGAATGATGAAATGGCAAAATGGGAGAGAAGAAGAGAGAAAATGGCTCTTGATTTGATCCAAGAACCTTACTGTATCCCAGAAGGAAGGTAAATGTTTCTATTAATGGCCACTTCTATATATAGAGATTTATATATTCGTCTACATGTGAACTGAACTGAACACAATGTATAGATGACATATAATGGGCCTACCCGCTTACTATTTATTTATACTTCTATATTATTTTTATTATTAAGTTCAGAAGTTGTGGCGGTCACCACTAGATAATTAAATACAAAGAATAAAATAAAGAGGATAACTTCACTTTTTTTATAATCTAACGCAGACGTGTATAAGCTTATGACTAACTCAGACGTGTTTATATGTTTACTATATTTACAAATAGAGAAAATCTTTTATTTCCACATTTTTCTGTCTTCCACTTTTGTTTTCAATTTTCTTTTATTTATTTGTCTTATTTTTATTTTTGATCTTATTTTTTTTAATACTTCTTTCTTTCTCTTCTAACATTTTTCTTTTTCATTTTTCATTTTTGTCTTGTTCTTTCTCTTTTTGCTATCTTCTCTTCAACGAGATTGTAAAAAATAACGAGAAAACTGTCAAAAACGTCGATCAATTATCACACACAATAAATGATACGAACAAATATGCAATACCTAATATGAACACTTTTTTTAATAGTATGAACTCATTTTTCAACTAATATGAACACATCGTTTATTTAGTTTGCGTTCCATTATGTGATATGACATTATTAGTTTATAGTTTCAAGTATACAACATACTTAAAATAATTAGTATAAACACATGTTTCAACTAGTATAAACATATTTTATACTAGTTGTTCTATACAATCGGTATTAAATTCCAAACCATTTTTCACAAAAACCAAGCTAAATTTTTGCACCCTATGTTTGTAAACAACTCCTATAAATAATACATTTTATACAAGGTGTCCCAAACACCCGGTATTAAACCTCTAAATCGATATTTTAGCACATTTTATATCTCACTTTTGTGACCAACCGATATAAACATTTTCTATAAATTTTTTAAAATGCCACTGGCCACTTTTAATACCCTTTATTTTAAACAACATGTATAAAATACGAGTTACTAAAGAATTTTTTTGTAGTAGTGGCCACTAAATAGCTTGAATTTACTTTTGTTAATTAAAAAAGATGTCAAATATTTTATGTACTAGATATAAATATTTTTTTTACTCTTACTTAAATAAATGTAGTTTAACTATAAATATTTTGGGGTTTGTAAATAAAAAGGTTCAGGACAACAATTTATTTATAAAATAGTTTTGTTATTTTTTTTTTACTTTCCGAGGAATAGATAACTGTACCCACACCAACCCACACTGTAGATCCATCTTCTCCGCAACAAGTTGCGGATTATATTTATTAATTTGTTATATAATATATTATTATCAACGTGAGAATTGATTAATGTGTCGTTTAACACGTTAGTCAACCGAACTGTAGAAGCATCTTCAGAGCCCCTGACACATTGGATCTCCAGGTGGAAAAATATATTATTGTCGGTTTCTTTTTTGAAATAAATCAAAATCATACGAGAGTTAATTTGTTTGCGTTGAAAAATAGAAGATTGAGGAGAATAATTTCCGAATTTTTTTTATTAATTAAAATAAATTGAAAAGAAACGAAATTGACAAAATTCGAATTAAAATTATCAAACTAGCTATTTTGGAATCTGAGACTCTGGAGTAACTCCGAAATCTCTGACTCCGAAATAACTCCGAAATCATAAATTCCAAATTAATTGTTTATTGTTGCAGAGAAAACGTTGCTTTAGAATTATTTTATTAATAAAAATATTAATATTTTAATTAATGAGTTGGGTTGTATTTAGGTAAATTTTTTACGAATTCGACTGCGCTCGTCGGGACTGTAACTAACTTTTTTTATCGTCGCAAATCATCGAGCTGTAGATATCCGAGTCTACTTCCACCACGTTGAGTTCGATTTGCGATCGGAGGAACGTGCATCTCAAATTTAGCTCCAACTTGAATTTATATCTTAATTAGTATTTTTTTATCATGAGTTTACGTCGGATTCAATTTTGAATTGTTCAATTCTGCAATCGCAAAATAGACTCGACACGATGGAAGTAGACTCGAATATCTACAGCTTGATGTCTTGCGACGATAAAAAAGACTAATTATGATCCCAACGAGCGTAGCTGAAGTTGTTACAAAAAAATATTAAGTATGATTAACATTTTTTTCTACAAACTTCGACTACACTTGAGCCAGACAAGGGCTCCTCCATGGAGATATTAAGTATGCCCAAAAGAATACTGAATTCATTATCTCCATCAGGTTTTCTCTGTCTAAAATAAGTTCGTTCAAATCCTACACATCATGTGGTAGAATTAAGTTTAGTTTGAGGAATGAAGAATCAGTATTATTTTTGCACCAATATTTTAAAATACTAATTATTTGAGAAGCAATACATCTAATATTCTTTGGTTTTTTTTATCAGTAATGCATAATTTATTTCTTTCTAACCAGACAGTCTAGATAACCGCTTCTCTTAATAACTCAGCTAACAATGCATCTTTAAGAGGAATCATGGAATCAATGATCCAAAAATTTCTAAAGATGTTCCATTGAACTCAAAGTTATTATATCTACTTATTCATTTCCAAATTTTATTAATAAATGGGAAACTAACCTTTTTTCATCAAGTATTCTTTTGTGAAAATTCTTTTTCTTCGAACTAGCCACATGAAAACTTTGATTTTCAAGAGGAGTTTGGATTTCCATATTATTATCAAACTTTAAATTTTTATAACCACCAAACTCTAGACATTTATACATTGCATGTACTGAATTTTTTTCAGAACTATCCCATCTCCATATGATGGAGTCTTTTTTTAGGAGATCAATTCGAACATCAAGGAGTATAGCATGAAGCTTAAACCACTCTTGTCCAAGTAAACCAACTAATTGCATAATCATCTATTAGTAAAGACTTTGTTAACTTTAATATGTGGATCAGAACAATCTAAAAAGAGATTAAGGGAAAGGAGAGAAAAAGAAAGTTCTTCTTTCTATCGATCAGACCAAAAATAGATATTTCTACCATCACCTAACTTTTTGTTCACACTGATAGACATTACATGCTGCAGTGAGCATACATTTTTTCCAAAAAGGTGAAAAATAAGTGTAATTGGTTCTATTATTATATTTTGAATGTACAATTTCTTTCCATAACTCTAATACTGAGGGATCATGAAATCTAAACCACCACTTAGCTAATAATGTTTTGTTCATTAAATCTAAGTCCAAGACTCCTAAACCACCTTGATCTTTACTTTTGCAAATAGTAGACCAAGCTACTAATGTCAATATTTTCCTTGTAGTATTTCCTCCAAACCATAGAAATTTTCTTCTATGCCATTGCAAAACCTTGCAATTGTCAAAATGCCACCAAGAATTTGATATTTGTCAAAATGCCATTAAAATTCAATAGCCATTTTAATTATGCCATTATCGCCATACTTAATCAATTTAACAATTCTGAAAATTTAAAATGTCCAAATTGCCCTTACAACACTTTTTCTTTTCTCTCCTTTCTTTTTCGACAGATTAATTAGGCTTTCGCCTCCTTTCTCTACCAAATCGCCTCCACCGCTGGACTCTCACTGAACCCTCGCCTCGCCCTTGTCGCGCCTCCACTAGTTTGAACCCTCGCCTCACCCTTGCCTTTGCCCAGTCTGAGGTTGCGTTTTTTTCTTTTGTGTTGTATTTGTGTGATTTTGAATTGAGATGTGATTTTGAACTGTAATAGTTGGCGATTTTGAAAACTCTTGCTCGGTTGTTCATTTCGTTGCGAACAGAAATTGGCGATTTTGTATCAGATCGAATTTTGGCGATTTTGTATCAAAAATTGTATCCTGGGCATTTTGAAATAAAAATTGAACTAGAAACTTTACAGTTGCTGATTTTGTACCAGAAACTTTGTGATTTTGAAATAAAAACGTACTAGAATAACAAAACAAGCCCCTATATTCGATAATGGCAGAAACTGTACCACTGGGCATTCGGTTTTAACTGCACACCAGTAGTAGCTAACATCATAAGCCCCTGCATTCGATTTGCATAATGCTGGTACGATTTCAGAAATTTTGTTGTTCATTTTTCAGAGAAAATGGGAACTGTCGAAAAAAATAATGCGTGGAGGTTGAGTTAATTTTGGGCATTTTAAAATAATGTTAATTTTGTTGGGCACCGAGAAAAAATAATGTTAATTTTGTTGTTCCTCTCTCGTCTGTCTAAAGGGTGGAGGTTGAGTGGCGAGAAAATGAGAACTGTCGGAAAAATACCAAACCAAAAGAGATAAAGGGTACAAGGGCAATTTGGGCATTTTAAATTTTCAGAATTGTTAAATTGATTAAATATGGTGGTAATGACATAATTAAAATGGCTATTGAATTTTAATGGCATTTTGACAAATACCAAATTCTTGGTGGCATTTTGACAATTGCAAGGTTTTGCAATGGCATTTTGAAAAATTTCCCATTATAATCCTAACATTGACTGGTAATCTATATAATGATAGCCAGTATAAAGGAATAACAGTGAGAACTTAATTTAAAAGAGTTAGTCTCCTTCCTAATGAGAGAAATTTACCTTGCCAACATGGAATTTTTTTTTCCCAATTTTTTCTATAAGTGTGTGCCAATCAGAATTAAGTTTTTCCAATATAATAGTACACCTAAATACTTTATAGGTAAAGAGACCTGATTACAACCTAATAAATTAGCTAAATGAAAACTAAGATCTTCATCAAGATTCATAGGAATCATCTCACATTTTTCGTAATTTATTTTGGGACCAGATAAGTTTTCAAACCCTACTAGTGTCCATTTTAAAGCATGTATTTCCTTAGCATCTGCTTTTAGAAATAACAGGATATCATCTGCAATATGTAAATTTAATATGTTATCTATTTGTAGAAATAACAGGATATCATCTGCGAAATGTAAATTTAATACTGCGAAAATACAGTATTTGCAATTTCTTCAATAGAGATTTCTTGAATAACTGCATCAGAGTAAGTACCCTTATCCATAAAAGAAGATGAGGATAGAGAGTCAGAATCCATAGAGGATGAGGGAGAAACCTGCCAATGGATTCTGGCATCAACCCAGGTAACTGATCTTTTGTAGAGGGAGAATAGGAAATCTTCTTCATAAGTTTGTGGTGATGGGGTATTGTGTTTGAAGGATATTGCTGTTGATCCCAGGTATTCCATTCTCATGCATCAGAATCAATAACAACATCTTTACCCTTCCTTGATTGTGTAGCTGGACCATTTCTTTCTTTTGAGTTAGAAGCATCTGCCTTAGAGACAACTTTACCAGAACCAGTGTCAGTGCTCTTTGAGATTGAGGAAGGTTTAGCAGGGGGCTTTGGAGGTAGTTTAGAAGATCCAAAAGGATCTTGGGAAGGTGCTTTAGGTTTCTTTTGGATTTGAACCACCTGAGCCCCAAGGGTCATGATGAGAATTGCTATCCTCACTTGAATCTACTTCTATAGCTAAGAAATAGAATTTCTTTCCTGAATCTATATCAAACAACATATGCCTACCTAAGGGAATGATATTATGGTTGGGCACAACTATTTTGATCATAAGAACTGAGAAGTCAGTGCGAGTCTTGCTAACAGGATCTATTTCTACCAAATAACTCCTTAGTTCATGAGCTATTCTTATGAACTCAAATTCTTTCCACAACTCATAAGGAAGACCGGTGATTCTAACCCAAGTTGAGATAAAGTTAGCATGTTTAATATTATGCTTAATTGGGTTATAAGCTTCTAAAGGGAATCCTAAATCTCCTAGCCAGATCTTACCCTTTGAGATGGCAGTGCGACGCTAGTTCTCATTTGGGGGTTCTAATAGATATCTTTTTCCAGGAATAGCACGGGCAGTCCAGATCTAGCCATGGATCGGGAAAGCAGTAGCAAGGTGATGCTGAATGAAGATAGGGTCTTTGTTTTGTTCATCAAGAATGACCAAACTTCTAGCTAGGGTTTCTTTTAGTTTAAGATTTTCAACATTTGGGGCGAAGAGAATGGATGGAATACGATTAGCATCCTTTAAGATCGTAAAAGGAGGAGTAACACTTACTTACGGAGGAATCAAGGTAGACAAGGGGTATTTCGCAGAAGGAACAAATAGTTTCTTGCAAGAAGATGATGCGTGACCAAGACCTCCATAAGAGAAACACACTTAAGGATTTCTGCACTGATGAGCTTGGTGGCCAGAATCTCCACACCTATAACAAACTAGAATTCTCCTCTCTCTCTCGCCTGAGAAAAGAAAGCTTCGCACAAAGCTTCTGTGAGTTAGGGTTAGAGTTGGTGTTGAAACAAAAGGGAGATCTGGAAGTAGGAGAGAGAAAGCTATGGTTTTGATGGAAATTGGAAATGTCGCTCAATCTTCTTGGCGAGAGAGATGGGTGCTGGGTTCATATTTGTGGTTTCCTGAAAAAATATCACTTCTATGCCCTTGGTAGCAGGCTGATTTACCGGGCTTTTTTCAAATTTCCAGCCTAGGAGAGTCAAAGTTAGAGTACGAGGCATATCTAAGTTAGACTGATGGTGGGCCCGATGTTATGTTGCTCTGTCACTATCTTCTCGAGCCTCGCGAATCAAAACATTGCATTTTGTAGGGGCTATCGTCAGGTCATCAGGGATAGAGGTATTGGCAGGGGCTATGATAGGCCGTACTTTACCTAGGAAATACATCATCAATGTTTGAATTTGCCTGTAGAACTTTCTTGTGACAGTGACCCATCAGGTTGTCTGGATTGCCTGTGGAAGGCGATGTTACGTCCATTGGTGCTGCATGCAGAGGTGCTTCTTCTTGAGTCCCATTGGGGCAGCGGGGTTGTACCTGTACATACAGGAGGCCGTTGAAATCGATTGTCGGGTGGTACTAGTAGGCTGGGTCCTGTACCAGTATCTGCTGGGTCTGAATCTGTCGCTGTCCTTCATTGTCCATGTTCATATCCTCTTGTCCTTGATGTTGTTCACCATGTGCGACGTCATTGGCTTTCCAGGTAGGTTCTGACTGGAACGCCATATCTCCAGGATTCGCCTGCGATGCCGAGGGGAGTCTTTTTTATGTCTCCCCTTGGGCCATGCCCTCCATGTGGGTTCGCCATTCTGGAGGAGACCTAGGTGAGCGCAACAGAAGACTGGAGGACGATGAGGACGGGGATCCCCCCTGGCGGTTGTAGGGTTGGGGATCGTTCACGTGGTATTCCCGGGGGTTGAAGAAATCTGTCATGGTACCGTTCCATGCTAGGTCAGGATAGAATGGGTCTGAGATCCATTCTCTCCATGTCGTACTGATGATGTCAACCATTGCTGCATGCTTGCCTTCTCTGTACATCTGATGAAGTGGAATGTCCCTCGGGTGTTTTGTGGCGACTAGGGCGAGAATGTAGCGGAAGTGGCCCGCATACCTCCCAAAAGGCATGATGTCTAGCGAATCGCCAAATTGCAATAGAAATTTTATGATTTCGCTATTGGTGTAGGCTTGGAGAGGTAGACCCACCAGTTTAACCCAGACCTAGTGAGTGGGAGGATCGCGCACCATACCAAAGGTAGGTTTCCACTCTGAGACTTTGAACTGCACCTCTATGTAGGGGATGGCGAGCACCCCTACTTGGATCGTGGCATTTCTCAAATAAACATGAGGGTACAGTAACACATATGGCGAGAAGGTGCCCGACAGGATGACAAATAGTTCTTGCCTTGTGCGAAGGGATTGTGCAAGCCTGCGAGTGATTTCTTGGGGTAGTGCGTCGAACGGAGCCCCCCAGAGAAGAACTATGAAGCCCGTTGACATCAGGTACTCGTTATCTTCATTGAGGGTTTCGCAAGGAAGGCGGAAAACATTGCGCATGTTGGGTCTTTCATTCTCAAAAGGTTGTTGGAGGTTCATCATTGGTGATTTGTGGTGCAGGGAGATAGGGGTTTGGGGATTTTTGTGGGTGTGGTGGGAGAAGATTTTGGGGGAGGGTAGTTTGGGTCTGGAGATGGTGTGAGGTGTTGTTATGAAGTGGAGGTGGAGGTGGAGTGGAGGTGCAAATGAGAGTAAAGGCTTTCGTTAGAAATCAGAAGAGTTTAGCAGAGGGCATTGAACAAAATCTTTGGATATGTCCAGGCATGAGACATTTAAATCATTTTTGTAAGTGGGGGCTCGGAGCTTTTTCCTGGGTTCCGCGCGTTGCCTTTTGTCAGTCGCAACTCTAGGTTTGACACTCCTGGATGGAGACTTCGATGCTGCCATTTAGGAGGATGGCTTCTTGTCTGATTGACTTGGCAAGGCGGAGGAGATGAGGTGGGTGATGTTCTTCAGTGTGTAGGGGCCTTCATGCTCCGAAAGGGTTGGGACTGGTAGGGAACCAATGGTGATGATCGGTGCTTCTCTTTGGGGTTGTGTTGCATGTGGAGTCGCTCTGTGCTTCGCTCCTTGTAACGCCATTTTTTAAAGTTAATTAATTTAAACAGGAAATACAACTACGTGTTTATAATAATAAAACTAACGCAACCTAACTTTGATATAGCTGGATCAATTCGAAAGTGATAACTTTCACCTCACTGCGATCAGAACAAGAGACACATTTAGAATGTAATTAATTTTCTTATTTGATCAATATTTTACAAAACAGTATAAAAATATCAAATGAATTCACACAAACAAATCTATACTAGAATTGACATCAAAGTTAATGGCTCTAATTTGATGCTGAAGTGTTATTATTTTTTTCAGCGAGCCATATGAATGTTAGCTATTAGAGAAATTTGTTTAATTGATGCTTATTTAAGCTGTCACTAACTTTGCTATCACCGTCTGCTCATGATGATTTCCTAAAAATATTAGTCACAACTTACATGAGCAAGAATTAATTATTGAAATAGTACATATATAGCGACGTGATCGAAATCGTGCCAGTGTGAATATATGGTACAAATCTTTGTAATAAAATTAATGATATACATACAAGTCATGGAATACGAAGCAAAAACAAAAACCATGCTTGTCACTGAGGTTCGCAGAAAGCTGCATGTAAGGTATCACAACAAACCAACTCAAAAAAAAGGTATCACAGCAAACGTGGAACTCATCGAAATCAGCGAGGAGATCGACAATCTCGTACAAATTTCACTCAAAAAAAACAATCTCGTACAAATCATTTCTGCAAGATCTTTGACCATGGAAACATGTTTTTTGTATTGATAATTGAATCGGTGGGGGCCAGCGCCATCCTCCAATTTTGAAAAAATTAGGCGATTTTAAGCTTGGTGGGTCCGGCCTCCCCCGTCACTCCATTTTTTTCCTTCTCCCCTCCCCCCTTTCTTCCCCTCCCCCTCCTCCTACTCTTTCATGGTTTCGATTCTGAGATTGCGCAATCACGAAGGAGATGGATTGCGAGCCAAGACGATGATCCGTAGAACAGCCGACAACAGTTAGACCTTCGATTCTAGTCAGATCTTGCCAGAGGGCTTAGTGCCGATGCCTGAGATCGATTTGAGCATGCCATCGGATCGATCCTGATTCTCACGTTTGATCGAAGATATTAATATCGTGCCTTGCTCAAGATAAAGGCAAGGCATCGACGGGTCGACAAAGCTTTAAGATCAGAGATGAAACGAGGGAGAGATTGTGAGAATAGATCGGTGAGGCCAGATAGTTATCTGGTGCTGAGGTGTCAGATCGAGGCGAGGTCTGAGTCAGGTCTGATATGATGCCATATCAATCAGTGAACTGACGATCTTGCGAGGAGCTATGAGCTCAGATCAGATCAGTGAGGGTGCTGATTTCTTTAGATGACGATGATGATTGAGATCGAGCGTGAGCTGACGAAGGTGGTTGAGAGTGATGAGACGATATGATTGATAATGGTGATCCGAGCCGATGTGAAATGGCGATCAGCAACATTCTCAGTTGATCGATTCCCTGGATTCTAGCTAGGCGATTAAATGAGGCTGGGATCAAAATCGAAGCTGACAGATTGATTAAAATTAGATAGAGATGATAGGGAAGTGTTGGCTATGAGGTGCATATCGGGTGAGGCGTTGATCAGAAAGTAAGTATGATTGTTCGTTTAGAGGTAATCGAGATGTGCTGATTGTGAGATGTGTTGATCAGCAGCACTGATATGATTCGACTCTGATGTACCAGACCAGTGGTGTTGCGGGGCTGAGCTGTGTTGCGCTGGTGTTGCTGAGAAAGGATCTGACCTAGGTGCTATGAGGCGGAGATCAGCTGATTTGGAGAATGTCGATTGATGCAGGGAAGAATCAGTGAAAAAAGGCTCTATTGGTCCCTGATCCCTAAGAGAGCAGGTAACATGCTGACGATTTGGTTCTTGGTATGAGGAACTAGTACTAGCTGGTAAAGAGGAAAGTTCAACTGGTACCTGTTGTTGGGATGAACTAGATTGCAGAGTGGGTGATGTCTATGGGTATTCAGGACTATTGGTAGTTGCTGAGAGGGCTGAAGGTGATTGTCAATCCATACGTTGATGTATGCGTAACACTGCCGAAACTTGGTTTGAGAAGGGATTCGGGAATTGGGCAGTACAGATATAACCTAACAATCTTGGGCCATATCTCACCTTGATTCGGGTGTGATGTCTAGTTAAGCATCAGAGGCGGCGATTGGCAGAAGTTAGGATGTCTAATTGATAACTACAGATGTTCCGATTTTCATATATCATCGATGTGGATAAATTGCTAATGTGTAGAGATAAGTGTAATGGAACCGGGGGGATTATTCCAATTTCGTTATTGTGGTTAGAGATATGTTGTTATTTGTGTTGGGTGCTAGATAGTTTAGGGTATAAATAGAATTAGTGAGATGGATTGTTATTTTTGCATGTTGGTGTTTTGTATACTTCGTTTTTGTTAAGAAAATGAAGTGGTGGGCGCTCTCCACTTGTTTCAAAATAAATTGAATCGATGGAAACGTTACATTTGAATTATGGAGAATATATTTACTGAGCGGACTATATTTTTATTGTAGGTAACAATTCTTTTATACTGAATTTTACTGTAGAGAACACTTTATTTGATTTATTAAGAAATCTGATATGGTTCGTACGAGAGAGGTAGCGGGTAGGAGGTGTTTGGACGGATATGTAAAATGCAAAGAGACGTAAGAATGAGTACAACATATACCAGTGTTTGATTGTAATTTATAATTATAGGAATATAAAACGTGTTACGAGTCGGACTGTTATTGTTTTTCACTGTCAAAGAAAGAGATATGTCAATGTTTAAAAATCACTTTTGTCAACAAATATGCAAAAGTTGGTGTATAAGAAATTGGCAAATCGTATAAACAACCGTTGGCATATGAGTGTTGTCGAAAAGAAATATTAAATAATATTTGAGGTAAGGCAACTATTATTTATTAAATAATTATTGCCACAGATAACTAAGGAAGAAATTATTTAATAAATAATCGTTACATTTTCCCTCATGTGGACACATCAGGTGACCGCGTGTCATATTAGGAGATAAGATAATGATTATTTAATAAATAATTATTACCTTAGGGTCTTTTATAAATTGATAGGGTTCAAACTGTCTCTGTAAAATTTTAAATTCATACAAACATAAATGCATGAAAACTAAAAGTAAAGCTAAAACATAAAGTTTTCTTCTTCTTCTTCTTCAAAGTTTCAAATGTTTGATTACTTGGAGAAGAAATGTAGATGATAAATGAGATGCATAAATGAGAGAGACTATGGATATTTGAATAGAGGAGAATAAAGGCAGATAAATTTTAAGCCTTAGATTGTATTTGAATGAATGGTGTGATTGAGACATGTATCGATCCTGAGAATTAAATGATGAAATGTTGTTGGTCTGTTTAAACATCCACAAATCGTGATCGCTTGTTTCTCAATTTTTATTAGTAAGAACCAATGACAAAATTTATTTATTAACAAATCGTTGTTGTATGTGTTGGAATTTTTTTTAATTTGACATTAAGTATAGCATCAAAACCTAAAACTTGAACTTTTAGGCTTCAAACGAGTTTTTAGGTCGAAACAACGTTGTTATGGGCTTTTGCAAATTGGAGGTACTATTAAGTCCTTTCAAATTCGAAATTTTTGTTTCATCTTATTTAGAAATATGTTACAAATATGAGGTACCGATTGAGTCATTATAATTTTCTTCAAATAAATTCATTTTAATTTATAATTTGATTAATATTTTTGTGCCACTAAGTTGCTATTTGGTCCATAATCCCTTTGTGAGATTAATATTGAAAATTGCAAAAATTCAATCAATGACTTGAAAATTCTTAATTTGTTATTCATGAGCAACACGTCAGTAGATTGTTTTCTTTTTATATTTTCTAGTGTCTAATAAATGTACATGACTACGGTGTTTTATAAGCACCAAACGAAAGGTACTTTGCTTACATATCTCATATTTTAAAGTCCAAACGAATGATTCAAACTATATAATTTGATATTCACATTAAAGCCTCATTAGAGACCAAGTTTTAAGTTTTTTTTGTTTTCTTTACTATTTTTAAAGAGGTGAAAATCATTCATATCGAATGATTCAAATATCGTTAAATTAACCGATTTTTTCACAATAAAAAATAATAAATAAATTTTAAAAAATGTAAATTTCGAATTTAAAGAAGTTTTTAATATGAAAATCAAGTTCTACGTCATGAATATAGCGTTTGGACTATGAAATTGAAAATACGAAGACAAAATACCACTTATTTGATGCTTTCGAAAGTACCATAGTCATGTTCATAATAAATTATTGATAAATTACGAATGAATCAAGCTTAATTTATATGAACTCATTATGCTAGTTTTTTAATTTAATATATAGAATATCAATAAAAGAGCCTCAAATAAAATGCAACACGTGGTCGGTACGTCAAAAAAAACATGACAAGAAAAAAGGAGGTACACATGCCAATAATAACGACATTGGCACAACACGAGGAATCTAAAACCTTTGTCGTAAGCTTGTACCACATCCTATCAGCTTACACTGTTACACACAGCCTTACGGCCCCTTACAACTTTGGAATGGAATGTCATTGGTATATAATTTGTCAAGTATAATTATTAAGGAACGTGGGAAAGTACCAATTTTACAAAAAAATAATAATAACTGTAAATCCAACATCACGGAGTGCTAGCTAGAGAACCCTACTCGGATTAAATGTTGGTGGTCGGTGGAGATCTGAGAGTTCTTTAATCTGTGCATTTGTACGATTTATTATTTTGTTCTGTTTAGATGAAGTGCACTTGTCCGAGACTCCGAGTATTAGTATAGAGGGGACTCGGATCTGCTGTAGCGTACTACCGCACTACAGCAAATGAACGATCCGGATTGATCGTCAATTTTGCGATCGATCGTCAGAGATGAAAATCAGGGAGACCTTTATATTTGACACGAATCTTGATGCAAATCATTGAAAATCGGGCGATTCTGGTACTGCGCTCAGTGGCGGAGCCACCTTGTACCAGGGGTGCAGCTGAACCTCCCTGAAATTTTTTTTTTCAAAAATGACCATATATTTTAAAAAAATTAAAAAAATGACCATATTTTTGAATTTTTTTGCATAAATGACCATGTAAAATAATTTTTTTCTAAGAATAACCATCATTTCGAACCTCCCAGGAAAATATCGTAAATCTTGAACCCCCTGGCGAGAATCCTAAATCTGCCCCTGGCTGCGCTACACCGTTCCGCGCAGCACCAGATCCCATAGAGGGAATGACGAGAACTTTAATTTAGTTATGTGGTCTATGCGCAGGTAGACGAACGAGATCTTTTACCGCGCACCATCGTCACTGTGCGTACTGCATAGTAAATTTCAGCTTTTAATTTGCATCAAAATTCGTGTAAGTTAAACTTTATAATATCAGACTTCTGAATCAAATCTGAGTCGTCCGTAACTGACAGCGCAGTAAATCTGAACAGTCCGTCGGTGCTGCACGGTAGAAGAATCGGGTCCGTAGGTAGAGGTGTCATGTGTCAACAGATCAAACGTGGCTACGTAGTTTATTGATAGTCAAATTCAGAGATCTGACGAACATTGATTAATTTGCAATCAGGTACGTACAGACGAATTCAGATAATAATTATTTAGATTCAAGTTTTTTTTTAGTTTTAATATTCCTGTTAAGTGATCATATTTCAATTTTGTTCCGACTTTGTAGTACATATTACATGAATTTTATTATAAAGTCAATTAACTTTTAAGTTAAATTAGCACTTGAATCTAATAATTTATTATGAAAATATTATATATCTAGTGTTTAACTAAATGTGTGGTATTTCTTTATTTCAATATAAAAAATTGTACTTGTATATGTGACATGTAATAAAATTTATGGTAATTTTTTTATCAACTTTTCATAATTCATTTTTGAATCGTTCAGTAATTACAAAAGACTTAAGGTTTAATGGTCAAATAAAAAAAGTACACGCGGCTAGGGTTGTCGACGCAACACTGTTTCGTCGTTTTTCGTTTTGTTTCGTGATAAACAAAATGATTTTTTCTCTTTCGTCGCGAGAGGAAACAAAAACGAAACGATATGAATAAGAACAAAATGATTAAAGAAACGAAAATTTTCATTTCGTTTAAAAAATATAGTGCAAAATATTACGAAATTTCGTATTTTGTTTGTTTCGTGACAAACAAAACAATGAACAAAACGAATTTTGTAAAGCGAAACTATAAACGAAATAAAATTTTATTTCGTGAACGAAATAAACGAAAACGAAACTGAGCTATTCCGTGTTCGTTCTTCACGTTATACATCCCTACACACAGCAGCCATGCAAACAAGGGCGCCCGATTTGATAGTGCTTACAGTTCCACCTGCTCATGTTGTACTTTCAATTTACGTTGCATGTCCAATTCTCCATTTTGCAATATAGTCTCTGCAACAAATTTAAAGCACAAAACATGGTAAAATTTAAGATAGTTTTGCAAATCGACAAATATGAAGACATTGTTAGACACAACAACTACTTCAAAATAAATCATCTTTTGAGAAAAATTAATAATTTGTCTTCGGTATGTCAACTTAAAAAATTTCATGAGTCATTTGTTTATACCTTTGGCAATAGTGTATCTTTACGAACAATATTATTTAGCAAAATGAGAGCATGTACTCGTTCTATATATATATATATATATATAGAGAGAGAGAGAGAGAAGGGATCCATAGCCTCTTTTTTTGTAGCCTCCATCATCCTCCGCCATCAAAACCAATAAAAATTGTCGATCCGAACCGTTGAAAACATTCTTCATATTAATATAAACTTGAAGACCAAATTTTATATTTTTTTAATTTTTTGACTATTTTATCGGATGGGTTGAAAATTGAATGTTTGTAGATCGTTAGATAAATACATTTTCAACTCCTCCGATAAAATAGTAAAAAAATATAAAATTTGGTCTCCAAATCTATATTAGTATGGAGAATATTTTCAACGGTTCGGATCGGTCATTTTCGTTTGTTTTGATGGCGGAGGCTACCAGAGGCTAGAAAGAGGAGGCTACGAATCCCTTCTCATATATATATATATATATATATATATATAGCATGGCTAAAATAATATGCATAGTACACCACATAACGTACTATGCGCCCATTTGTATTTAATTTGGTCATTAAATTGATATTTAAGTTGCTCAATAAATTCTTCATATCAAAATCTTGTAGGAAATAAAATTTCGTGATTTTTAGAGCTTTCTTGCTATTTTTTAAATATTTTTTAAAAACAGTCCAGAAATGCCACTTTTGTAGTATTAAATCTGAACTATTTTTCAAAAATATTTAAAAAAATAACTAGAAAGCACTAAAAATCACGAAATTTTATTTCCTACAATATTTTCATATGAAGAATTTATTGAGTAACTTAAATCTCAATTTAATGACCTATATCTATATGCATAGTACAAAATGGGGTGTACTATGCATATTATTTTAGCCATGCTCATATATATATATATTAACTAATAGCAACTTCTAGTTAGAATAATTTAATTTTCATCAGTCAATCATCCTTGTATATATATTTCTAAAAATATAGACTTTATGTATATATAGTAACTAATAGTGACTTTAGTTAGTAAAAAAACTAATATTTAATAGTTAACATTATATAAACTTTATTTAGTATTTACTTGAATATTTTATTACTATTTTGGAGCCATTTTCAAAAATCCAAAACAAGTATTTAAAATTTTCTAAAAATAGAAAATTTTGGTATCCCACAAAATTTAGATATAAAAAAATTATTTAGCGTGATAAATCAAAATTTTAACTATTTGTATGTGAGATTTGATGATCAAGCACCATAGCCAAGTTATAAATTTATATATAGTGGATAAATCTGTGGTCGCCTAACTTCCAATCGCTCCTTCATATATACCAAGTGTAAATGACTGATCCGAACCGTTAAAAATATTCTTCATACTAATATAGACATGGAGACCAAAATTTTCATTTTTTGAATTTTTTTTACTATTTTATCGAATAGATTGATAATTTATTTATCTAACGATTCACAAACATCCAATTTTCAACCAATCCGATAAAATAGTAAAAAAATTCAAAAAATATAAAATTCGGTTTCTCAAGCAGTCAGGCTACATTAGTATGGAGAATATTTTCCACGGTCCGGATCGACCATTTACACTTGGTCCAATTTATTTTCCACGGTCCACTGCATCATATAAAGTGTAAATCGTCGATCCGGACCATTGAAAATATTCTCTATACTAACGTAGACTTGGAGACCAAATTTTATATTTTTTTGGAATTTTTTTACTATTTTATTGGAAGGGTTGAAAATTGGATGTTTGTAAATTGTTAGATAAATAAATTTTCAATCCATCCGATAAAATAGTAAAAAAATCAAAAAAATGGAAAATTTGGTTTCTAAGTCTATATTAATATGGAGAATGTTTTCAACGGTTCGGATCGGTAATTTACATTTGCTACCATCGAGCGGTTGGAAGTTTGGCGGCTACGGATCCCTCCTCATATATATATATAGAGAGAGATAGGCTAGGATGCTCCATGGAGCACCAAATCGCTCGTGCTCCATATTCATTATCTCTAATTTGAAAATTTGAATGACCGATCTGAACTGTTGAACCTTATCTACATATTAAAATCTACTTGGAGATTGAATTTTACATTTTTTGAATATTTTTGCTTTTTTTTAAAGAGATAGATAAATTGCTAATCAAACTGTTTATGGATCAACTAAAGTTGCAATTTTCCTACCTCTCTAGAAAATAGCAGAAAAATTAAAAAAATATAAAATTCAATCTTCAAGTAGATTTCAATAGTACATCATGTTCAAAGGTTCAGACCGATCGTAAGTCTTTTCAAATTGAAGATACGATGTGGAGCATTTGTGGTTTGGTGCTTCAAGAAGCACCCTAGTGTATCTACCTCTCTCTCTCTCTCTCTCTCTTTATATATATATATATATAGAGAGAGAGAGAGGGAAAGGCTAGGGTGCTCCATGGAGCACCAAACTCCTCGTGCTCCACATTCATTATCTCCTATTTGAAAATTTCAACGACCAATCCAAACTGTTGAATATGATCTACATATTGAAATATATATATATATATAGAGAGAGAGAGAGAGAGAGATAGAGAGAGAGAGAGAAAGGCTAGGGTGCTCCATGGAGCACCAAACCGCTCGTGCTCCACATCCATTATTTTCAATTTAAAAATTCCAACGATCGATCCGAACCGTTCAACATGATTTACATATTAAAATCTATTTGGTGATTGAATTTTATATTTTTTTGAAATTGTTTGCTAAGAGATAGAAAAGTTCCTAATCAAACGGTTTCT
This sequence comes from Eleocharis quinqueflora, assembly GCA_964058865.1. Lineage (NCBI taxonomy): Eukaryota > Viridiplantae > Streptophyta > Magnoliopsida > Poales > Cyperaceae > Eleocharis > Eleocharis quinqueflora. The sequence goes on from CAXKVX010003041.1 coordinate 29,611, forward strand.
AAACCAACAAAAGTTGTAATTTTCATACCTCTCTAAAAAATAGCAAAAAAATAAAAAAAAATATAAAATTCAATCTCCAAGTAGTTTTAAATATGTAGATCATGTTCAACGGTTCGGATCGGTCGTTGGAACTTTCAAATTGGAGATACGGTGTGGAGCATTAGGAGTTTGGTGCTTCATGGAGCACCCTAGCCTATCGCTATATATATATATATATATATATATATATATATATATATATATATATATATAACTGGGCTAAAAACACACAAACAGGCTGTTTAATTTTCGATTTATCATGCTCAATAATTTTTTTATATCAAAATCTTGTGGGATACCAAAATTTTCTATTTTTTAACTTTGAAAGAAAAAGAAGTTTAATGTTTGAAATTTTTGTTATTGGAATTAAATAGGAAAAATAATTATGCATATTAAACGTTTTGTTATGCATGTTATGCGTAACATGCATAACAAAGAGCTTAACATGCAAAATTATTTTTCAGTACAAAATAGCATACAATCGAACTCGAATAACATGTATAACAACGCACTTAACATGCATAGCGACGCACTTATTGCGCGTATCGATTGGATATCAACGAAGCGCTTCGCCAAAACATTTTCCCAAATAATGTATCATAAAGCTGTTAGACGGAGCAAAACTGTAAACTGGCGGGGACCCTGCAACATATTTTATTTCTCGGAAATAATTGAGAACTTTTAACATCATGTATTGCTAAAAAAAAATATTAATTTGGATGGTCAATAGATTCGCTGCTTATGACAAAGCATAAAGCTGTACCATCTGGCACATGAACATTGCAAAATTGGGAATTATGCAATATATTTGTGACTGTAAATTAGGAAATTCAAATAAGATAAAGTCTCATCTGAATGTTAATAATTATTTTATATTGAACAGTAACTAATAATGTAAAGTAGTTTGGTGTTAGAAAATAACTGTCATAAATTAAAGTACTTATATATCAATTGTAAAAAAAAAAGTTTGAGATCATTTGTCATAAATAAATTTGTCCCAAGACATTGTCATTTCAGAATAAATGGTATAATAGTAACAATAACAAATTAACAACAACAACAACAACAACAATAATAATAATAATAATAATAATAATAATAATAATAATAATAATAATTGTAGCAGCAGATGTAAACCCTACTTGTGTTTTTTAAGATGGAGGCGAACACGAATTTTAGAATATATCCAAGAGTTCCAGTTCAGCATCATACTTTTCCATCTGGTCATGATGCTTATCAGACTTCGCACAAAAAATAGAAAAATAAAAATAAGAAACGAAACAAAACAAAATTTCCATTGTTCGTGGTAGGATCGTGGACTTGATTTTTCAATGGTTCCTCACGTCTCCACGAGAATAAATGAATGCAATGTTTGCACAACCAATTAACCATAACATAAGTGGAGAGAAGAGAGGTATTTTTTAATTGGCCAAAACCCTCTTCTTTTTTTTATTATTATTTAGATTGATGTTGCTATTTCCAGCAAACTACTATTCATTGGATTTCATATCTGATTGACTAAGCGTTTGTTGAGACCGTGCGTGTATTTTGTTGGTGTACAGCTATATTTTGGACATTTTATTTTGCATGTTGGGACTTGGGAGGAGGTCACATTTATATATATATATAAATATATTTGGTCAATTCATCCTCACCTGGAATAGATAATAAACTTATTTTATTAATTTGTTACTGGCACTGGAATACTGATTCGACAAATGAGTTACACGAGAATATGCTCTTCGAATATTCTAGCGAAATAGAGGTGCGTACTTTATATCTTTTTTACTTATATGATTGTATCTGTAAAGGTCGATGCTGTAATAAAATCAAATTGTTAGAATCAAATTTGGTAAAATAACTTTTTTTTTCAAAGTTATTCCGCTCAACTAAAGGTCATAATTAGATGTGTCATTGAGTATTGTTTTAGTTGGATGAATGTATTTACGTACTTCAGTGGCGGATCCAGACAAAAATAATTGGCTAGGCACAATAATAAATAAACAAATATAATAAAAAAAATTAACAAAAAAAAATATTTTTGAATCATATAATTATACTATCACAAAATACATCATTTTTTTCATAAACCTAATCGTTGATTTTGATATTTGTCTCTCTATCTATACAAAAAGTTACCAAAAAGAGAGATATTAGTCCTAATCTCCTAATCATCTAATGCAATCAACAATCCTTTGCGAGTTTTCATATTTTGAAATCGTTGCATGATTGCCTCGTTAGAAACATCCTTGAGTACATCCTTCTCTATATAAGTAACCAAATTATCGTTCATCCATTCATCTCCCATTCGATTCCTTAAACGGGTTTTTACAATATTCATAGCGGAAAATGCTCTTTCAACACTTGCCGTTGCAACCGGCAAAATTAAAGCGAACTTGATCAATTTATACACCAAAGGATAAACAATGTCTTTTCTCTTCGCAACCAACTTTTGAGCAAGATCACTCATCCCATTCAATACCAAAAACTCTTCATCGCTACGCAAATCATATATGCAACAATCAAGTTGTGTCTCCAACATACAAAGATCACTATTCGAAAAATCATTTGGATAAAAACGAGCTAAGTCAATCAACTTCATCTTATCAAATGTACCAAAATTGTTGCAAGGATGTAGACATGACATACAACGAAGTAACTCGGTGTTTGCTTCATTGAATCGATTGTTAAGCTCTTGAAGTATCAAGTCAATTATCGAATAAAATAAATCAACCCGGTAGTAATGTTCATTTGTCATTTCACGAGCAAAGCGTTCCGACCGTTTAGCAACCTTCTTGTCCTCCATTTTTAACACTTCAATTTTGTAACATAAACAAAATTTGTGAACTTCATTCAACAACGAGTCCCAACCATTATCTCTCATGTCTTGCAAACGAATTTTAGCCACCGAAATCAATCCAACGGCATTCATGATGTCTTGTTCTTTTCTTTGCAATGCTTGTGAGAGTTCATTAGTTATGCCCAACACATTCTTCATGAAGCAACAACTAAATGCAAATTCAAAAGTGGTAAGGAAATCTATCAAGTTTGTAGCACTAGCTCTATGTTTTGAGTCCTTTGCATTGTCCTTAACATCATCAAGTACATCCATAATCGATACAAAGAGAACAATTAAGTTAACTATGGACTTGTAATGTGAACTCCATCTTGTGTCACCCGGACGTGCAAGACCAACCTCTTGATTTAAACCCCTCCCACTTGAAAGATCACCATCTCCAAGAGCCTCTCTTATTCTAGTAGCTTGATGATCACGTAACTTGTCATGTCTTTGACATGATGCTCCAACGGTATTTTGAGCCATCGAAAGAAAAGTGAAAAGAGAAGACAAGCGTTGATGCTTTTGTGAAACCGCCACTAAAACCAATTGAAGTTGATGAGCAAAGCAATCGACATAATATGCACAACTATTTTCTTTCAAAATCAAATCCTTCAACCCATTAAACTCGCCTCGCATATTACTAGCCCCATCATAACCTTGCCCACGAAGACGGGAAAAGCTCAACCCGTGCTTACAAAATAGCTCCTCAAGCGATGCCTTAAGTGAGATTGATGTCGTCTCCTTGACATGTACAATTGCAAGAAACCTCTCAACAACGCTTCCTTGCCTACTAACAAATCTCAAGATAACGGCCATTTGCTCTTTGCAAGAAACATCACTAGACTCGTCGATCAATACCGAAAAAAATTCTTCGCCAAGTTCTTCAATAATTTTTTTAGTAGTCTCAACCGAAGCCGCACGAACAATATCTTTTTGGATGTCCGGTGCCACTAACTTCATACTGCTAGGAGCATTTTGCAACACAACGCCTCCAATTTCCGCATTATGGTCGGCCAAAAATCTAAGCAATTCCAAAAAATTACCTCGATTTCTTGAGTACTCCGATTCATCATGACCACGGAATGCCATCCCTTGTTTTAGGAGAAATCGAATACAATCAACCGAAGCGGTCAATCTAAGTCGATACTCATTTAGAGAACGCTTGCTTTGACATTCAAAAATGGTTTGAATACTTTGTTCTTCCTTCATTAAGTCTTCACATTTTCTAAAAGCAAGATTGTGAGCACTATTCAATCCACCGACATGCTCATCAAGACTTTTCTTACTCTTCTAATTTCTAAAGCCGATGCTTGTAAAAGCATCTCCACCACCCCCTCGATTTTCCGGCTTGAAAAGATAGCAACACAAACAATAGGCGGCATCATTTTGTATGCTATACTCTAACCAATATGAATATTGATTGTACCAAGCTTTATTGAATCTCCTTTGTTTGTCGTCGAAGAGTGTTTGGGGAAAATTTTGTAATAGAGGTTGTCTCGGCCCGACTTGTAGATATTGTCTTCTTACAAAGTCTTGATCGTTTGGATGATAGTTGCTCATCAGTGGTCGAAGGCTCGGGTCAGAAGGGACCTCAAAGTTTGATTCATAATCCAAACGTGTTCGCTTATGATTTGATTCTCGCTCTTGAGTCTCAAGCGATGGTGGAACTGCTTTTTTGAAAAACCTTTCCATAACTACAACAAATAAATTTAGAACAAATACTCAATTCCATTTCAATTTGTAAAACTGAACCAAATGATTCCAGAAACCTTATGATGCATTTTCAGTCTTCTCTGCCTTATAAAATTTCAATTTCAATTTTAATTTCTCTTTTGCTTATAGAATTCTTACTGTCATTGTCGATTTCAATTTCACAACACAGCTAGAATATTTCTTCTCTGTCTTTTTTATTTTCAGTCTTTTACGATTAATTGAAGAAATGTTCCGAGTTCCGACATTTGAAACATAGAAAGTAGGCCAGGTGGATAAGCTAATAAAAGAGGAAAAGTGAGTTTCCGATTAGTGATTCAGTGTCTAGGATAGTTCAACCAACAGGTAAGAGCGACACTTACTGTCACTGTCGCAGACTCGTAGTGTCGGGTGTCTGTGTCGAGGACTGGAGGGCGGAGTCACAGAGCAGGCAGTGGAGCAGTGGAGGCGGTCAGGCGGAGAGCGAAGCCACGGAGAGGCGGACGGACAGCAGAGCACGAAGCACCAGCGCTAGGTCTCACTTCTCAGTTCTCAGAGCTCTAGCGTATCTGTGTATGGGAGCAAATCAATGGAGTTAATCAGACCAGAGGCGCTGGAGTTAGAAGATTGCTACAGCTTTTGTTTTATTAATTTTACAAAATTCAAAGCCCAAAGGTTTATCAAGCCTAGACATTTATAATAAAATTCGGCTCAGGCACTTGATGAGCAAAGCTCTGGCGAGAACCCAACAAATCAAGAGTTGGACATTTAATTTCAACAATTCGGCCCAAGCAAGTGCCTGGGCATGCCCAAACACAGCTCCGCCTCTGCGTACTTGTATTTATTTAAAATTAGTTTTAGTTTTATTATATTCTTATTTTATCTTTATTCGTTAAAATTTGATTTGTCTGTACTTTATTTGTTCAATAAAATTAAAAAAATACAAACAAACTACTATTACTTAAGTAGTAAATTGTTTTTTAATGTTTATAAATAAATCATTAATATTCATTGATTTAAAACCGATATGCCTCCACATAAATATCTGAATTATAATGCAAATATACAATAGATCCAACCCAATTCTTTTTATCAAAGCAATCAAATACACCATTTCTTGTTCAATTTATCAACTAAAAAAGAAAATAACATGAAATTATTGCATCATACATTTCAACAAAAATGTTGTTTATCATTTATACTTGATATATCAACAAAAAGAACTTTGAAAGCATGATAAGTAGATGACAATATATAAGAATAAATAGAAGGCACAATATAAAAGTAATTTGCATGAATTCACAAGAAAGATAAAATCATGATTTTTTATTAAGGACCTCTTTATTTTAGAGGAAGGTTCGTTTGACACTCAAGAAATATCAAGGAATACCATAATAAAGCTCTATTCCAACACGAGATGAATGTCAATTGCGAAATGAAAAAATAAAATAATGAATAGAAGACGTTATTTCAGTATACCACTATATAGATGAAATATCAGAATATATTATATGACAAACTAGAAACTACATTGTGATATAATTAATAATATTTTAGTATATTATATATAGTTTATTATTATTGTTAAATATTATTATATTATCTTTATTTTTAAAATAATATTTATGATTAATATTAATAAATATTATTATTTTATTATTTTAAAATAATGCATTTAATATAATTCTTATAATATTATTACTATAATTATCATTATTATTTGATTATATTGTATTATATCTGATAATTAATATATTTTATTCTAATATTTACTTAATTATTATTATTTTGTTATTAATATTCTTATATTATATCGTATCGGTACTTTATTATTATTACTTTATTTTAAAATAATAATATCATTATAATTACTATATTTTTCTTATATTATCATTTTTAATTATTATTTTTGTAATAGTTATTATTATTGATATTATTTTTTTATTATCATCAATATTATTTATTTTTAATTATTTTAGAAAATAATGCTTGTTATTATGAACTTATTATATTATTTAGTTTATTATGGTTATCATTTATATTATATCAATATTATTATCATAATTATTCATATTTACTATTTCAATTAACACTTGCCAAAACGACAATTCCGATCTCCGAAGTAATCAAGAATATCACTCTTCTACTACTTTTTCAAAATCACACTATTCTTCTTTTATTATTCTAAATTGCACTCTTATGTCGCTTTTTTTCCTTATTTTAGCAAGCAAACCCCTTGTGAAGAAAAAATACTTCTTTTAGAAAGAATGGTTCAAATGGAGGACAGGGCATAATGATTTAATTTTCCCCTGGCAATTAAAAACATATTTTTCACGTTTATTATAAGCTCAAAGTTTCATATATAAAAAATCTCGTTAATTTTGACATTAATTACTTTTCAATATATCTTGCAAAAGTAATTTAAACCTATGTCTGTAATTCTGTATACATGAAAACGAGGTATATTTTCATCTTAAACCCTATAATTCTCAAAAATTTTATACACAGCTTCGGTTGTGTTTGGTATCGTTGTCGTTTTGTGTCTTTCGTTTTATTTCGGAGAAAAAAAAATGAAACGCGTTTGCGGTCTTGTTATTCTTTTTCTTTTTCTTTTTTCAGTCGAAGACAAAGAAAAAAATTAGTAAAATATTCTGGTGGTCTATTCAATGATATCTGACCATTATTTATACTAGACGAAGAGCTCGCGCTCCGCGCGAAAAACAAAAAAAAAACAACGGCAGAAAAAATAAATTGGAAAAAAAAAATTCCAGAAATTTTTCTGAAAAAAATTTAAAAATATATGCTACAGTGAAAACACTATTTATAGCCACTTAGATAAGAATGTTAAACTTTTATACATGTAAGATTAGAAGAGTTACTATAAATGTTAGAGGAGTCGGTATTTATGTTATTTGTATATTGAAAAATAATTATGCATTTTAGACATGCAAAACAACTTATGTAACATACATAAAATACTTTTAACATGCATAACAACTCGTCTAACATGCATCAGAATGAGATATCGATATTTATTTAAAATAACATGTTTAATAACTTGTCTAGCATACATTAATATTTTTCAGTATAAAACAACATATATAATAACTCGTGTAACATGCGTAACACGGCGTATATCGGTCGAGGGATGGAGGGATAAGTATATCATCTCTCAAAAAGTTAATTTGGAAAAAAATTATATTATAACTGCTAGTTCCATTTTGAAATTCATTTTATCATATAAATTATATTACGAAATAAAATATCTACATATACAAAAAAAATCGAGTGTTACTGGTAGCAGCTACCAGCATGAAATATATATAAAAAAAAATATTAAGACACATGAATAACGTGTGGAACATTCGATCCCCACTTGTCTGCATACCTAGTCTGACTCGATCTCTGCTTGGCACGTGAACAAAAATGGTGAAGTCTCTGCACCACTGTTCAGACTTCAGATAGAGGCATAGAGCCCATATTGATAGGAATGTGATCTTTCTACCGCGCAACAAAAATTTTGTACGTGCTACGCAACAAATTTCATTTTTTTATTTACATCGAAATTCGTGCAAATTAAATTTTATAATATCAGATCTCATGAATCAAATTACAACGCAGAAAATCTGAATCGTTTGTTCCTGCTGCGCGGCAGAAGAACTACTTCCATATTGATATGCTGATATGCATGGCTAAATTCAGACCGCACACAGCTAGGCATTGTGTAAATAGCTTCTACTTGTGTAAAATTTGGAGATGCATGAAAGCAGTTAATATTCAATAAAAAAAAGGAGTAATTGCACAGCACTGAGGTACTGTGGCATAGTTTTATGTTTCATGCTAATACAGTCATGCATGTATATACATCTGATAATAAGTTGATAAATGCTCTGTACCTTGCTTATAAGGAAAAAAAAAATATACTGATTGAGCTCCGAAGAGGCTAGCTGTGTGTTATACAGTGTTGTTTTTTCAAGCTCTTTGTGAAAAGGACGCTGATACAGTGTCTTGTGTTTTGTCTCCTATCTCCTTCGCTGATACTGATGCGCAGATCCCACGTTTTGACTGTGCGTTGACTATAGAGAAGCATGTGTTTTGAAACATTTCAAAAATAAAACACGAATAGCTGATACATTTGCTTGTCAAAATCGTTGTGATTACCGCTCAGAATTTCACTGCATGGTAAACTTTTTAGTCTTTAGCATTCAATTTCAACAGTGAAATATAACAGTGATGATATTTATGCATCATCCTGAGCAATACTGCGGTTTTGTAATTTTCTGTATCAGCTATAGCAATATTAACAATAACAACTTATATATTATTTATTGTCTTTGACAACAATAACAATTTGGATATTATTTATTGCCTTTGACAAAAACAGAGCCACATAATAAATAATTTTTTAACTTTCCATAAAAAATAAATTGTTTCCAACTCTTCAAACGCCACAGAAGACTAATCAAGACGAAGTCTTATATATGGTGCCAGTGGAAAGGAATAAAAAAGAAAAACTGGATGGCAGTGGTCTCCCTAAATATATGAGAGGAATTGTCAAAAAATGGACAGGTTTAGAACGCTTCTTCTGATACAACGTGAAATGGTTTTAAATAAGAATGGGAAAAGGATTGCAATTCATCCATTTTTATTATTATTTAGTGTTCATTCAATGTCTTTAAGCATATATTGCGTTAAGAGAGCTGATACGTAAATATCATATTTGATATCGATTTTGTTATGCATCTTTAGTTGAGTTATCATGCACATTATTTGAGTTATTATGCATGTTTTTTTTTGTTGTAATGAAATAGTTATACATATTATTGATTTTATTATGCATCTTTAATTGAGTTATCGTGCACATTATTTGAATTATATACATGTTATTTTTTGTAATTAAATAGTTATACATGTTATTTTTTGTACTGAAAATAATTATGGTATAACATGCATAATAACTCAAATAATGTGCACGATAACTCAAATAAGGTGCATAATAAAATCGGTATCGATAGTTGATATCAAATGTGGTATCTACGAAACATTCTCTTTGCGTTAAATATGAACATTAGTACATTACAACAGTTTCTTTCCAACAATAAAGTAGTTTATTGTAATATTCAATTGAAAAAAAACAGTCCTAATTTGTACATAAATGCAATAATGATCCTTATATCATATGTCTGGTAGCACATGTGTCTCATGAATTGTTAATTATGATTGATACATAGAATATTGTAACTGTCAAATAAACTACTTATTCGTTAAACGGAACAATCTAACATCTTTAAAGTAGATACTCGACAAAACAATTACGAAATAAATTGCTCCAAATCACTTGTGAAAATATTCACTGTGAAGATATTAATGAATTCAAACCACTGAGCACAAATTTTGCACATAATCTAGAAATAAAGATTGGGGATTCCCGAAAATTATGTATGTCCAAAAGACTTTACCATAAATATCATGGAAAGGATTAAAATAAAAGCCCAAATAGTAATTTCTTCGTTTCTGGTAAATGAAATGAAGAGGTAGGGAATTTCCCTACTCGTCTCAAAAAAAAAAAAAAAAATACCACCAAGCCCAACTATGGCCTATCTACACCAAACCTCAGGCACCGAAACATTACAAGCAAAGGACAAAAAGCAAAAATCCTGGAATTCATGTTCCCTACTAAAACTTGACGACACAAAGGTAGAGTTCTCAAAATCATGTCAGCGTGTTTAAAAACGGCAAGGAACGATACAGTATGATAAGAACACGACACGATTAAGACATGGCACGGGACACAACACAGTACTGTTCATGTGTCGTGTCTTAAGCGTGTCGTGCTTAGGTTTCCTACTGCACGGCATAGAATGTTTACGAGGAGAGGCACGACATGGCAAGGCACGAAAACGCGGTACAGCACGGCACGACACGAGAACATGTCTAGACACGACACATTTAGTCCCGACATGACGGCACGGGCAGGCACGGAAGTTCAACTTTTTTGAAATTTTCCAGCGAGAGTTGTAAATTTGTTCAACCTCTAACGTAGTGCCAACTGTCAAGGACAACACTAGCATAAAAAAACATACTGAAGATACACAGATGGCTGCAGGCTTCCAGAATCTCTCAATGGAGCAATCTACCACAATGAATCGGCAAAGTGAAGGCCAGAAAGAAGACTGGTTGATTGGCCACTAACCACTGCCCACTAGCCAACTAGGGCGCTGACTGATGTTTCCAAGGCCCGAGGTCGAGGGTTTTCAAATTTCATTTTTTTTTGAAATTTGTATTAATGGAGAGAAGAGTGGGGCCACCCATAGGAATTGGGAATGGAGGTTCGTCGATTGAAAAGTTGGATGGGGGCTTTAAGAGGCTTCAAAAATGTGCACCCAAAGCTATTGAAGAGCAATTGAGAACAAAGAGAACGAACAAGTTACTAACGTATCTAGTTCTAATTCAGAGCCAAGCCAACAAATCGAGGAGGTATTAGATCTGTATGCTTCCAATCCGTACATGTACAACTACGAAGAATACAGATACTCAATGTACAACCAACAACACAACTTTTAAGGATTAAGATATAATTTTCATTTTAATTTTAATATTTCAATTTAATTTTCTTAAACTATACTAACAAAAAAAATTATAATCTGCCTATGTTATTTCACATAGCCAATGTCTGGCCCGGAATAAAGGAGGCTTTTGCATTTAATAATTATTCTATTTAAACTTTACAAATTTTAAAAAATAAATATACATTTTTTGTTTTTTGAACAAATATACTTTTTTGTTTTTTAAACTTTACAAACTTTAAAAAATATATATACTTTTTAAAAAATCTCTTTCTATTTTTTTCTTTTTGTTTTGTTTTCTGAATTTTATTACAAAGAAATTTTTTTTTTTTCCTTCTTAGGAGTTAGGACTTAGGGTCCGTTTGGCAAATCAAAAAATAGCGTCAGAATAGTGGAATTAGAATAGTAAAAATAGAATAGTGTGATTTTGGAAGAGTGGTAGAAGAGTGGTATTCTTGACTATTCTGAAGAGAAAAATTATCGTTTGGCAAGTGTCAATTGAAATAGTAAAGATATTGATAGTTATGATAATAATAATGATTATGATATAATATAGTAATGATAACAATAATAAACTAAATAAGATAATAAATTAACAATAATAAGCATTATTTATCAGAATAAATAAAAATAATAATATTGACTATAATAATAATAAAATAATAATAGTAATAATAAAATAATAATAATAATAATGATGAAATATTATAATCCTAATAATAATAATAAATAACAAATAATGATAAATAATAATAATAATAAAAATAATAAATAATAATAAAATAATAATAATAAAGATGAAATATTATAATACTAATAAAATAATAATAAATAATAAATAATAAAAATAAATAATAATAAAATAATAATAAAGATGAAATATTGTAATACTAATAAAATAATAATAATACTAATAATAATAATAATAATAATAATAATAATAATAAATAATAATAATAATAATATATTTATTATTATCATAAATAATAATAAAATAATAATAATGATGAAATATTATAATACTTATAATAAATAATAATAATACTAATAATAAATAAGAATAATAATAAAAACAATAATAATATAATAATTATTATCATAAATAATAATAAAATAATAATAATGATGAAATATTATAATACTAATAATAAATAATAATAACAATAGTAATAAATAATAATGAATAAAATAATAATAATAATAATAATAATAATAATAATGAAATATTATAATACTAAATAAATAATAATAATAATAATAAATAAGAAGAATAATAAAATATATAATAATAATTATCATAAATAATAATAAAATAATAATAATGATGAAATATTATAATACTAATAACAAATAATAATAATATTAATAATTAATAATAATAAATAAGAAGAATAATAATAATATAATAATTATTATCATAAATAATAATAAAATAATAATAATGATGAAATATTATAATACTAATAATAAATAATAATAAAAATAATAATAAATAACAATAATAAAAAAAAAATAATAATAAATAATGAATAATAATGAATAAAATAATAATAATGATGAAATATTATAATACTAATAATAAATAATAATAACAATAATAATAAATAATAATGAATAAAATAATAATAATAATGAAATATTATAATACTAAATAATAATAATAATAATAATAATAATAAATAACAAGAATAATAAAATATATAATAATAATATAATAATAATTATCATAAATAATAATAAAATAATAATAATGATGAAATATTATAATACTAATAATAAATAATAATAATAATAATATTATTATTAATAATAATAATAGTAATGATGAAATATTAAAATATAATAAATTTGATTAGTTAGTCATACGGAACAGTGTATTCCGTTATTCCATCTATATGGTGGTATACCGGAATAGCCTATTTTACCACTATTCTATGATTTCGAAAACCCGTTTGGCAAATCAAAGAATAGCGTCAGAATAGCGGAATTAGAATAGTAAAAATAGAATAGTGTGATTTTGGAAGAGTGGTAGAAGAGTGGTATTCTTGACTATTCTGAAGAGAAAAATTGTCGTTTGGCAAGTGTCAATTGGAATAGTAAAAATAGTGATAGTTATGATAATAAAATATTAATAATGATGAATTATTATAATTATAATAAAAATAATAATATAACAAATAATGATAAATAATAATAATAAATATTAATAAAATATAATAATACTAATAAAATAATAATAATATTAAATAATAATTATTATCGTAAATAATAATAAAATAATAATAATGATGATGAAATATTATAATACTAATAATAAATAATAATTAATAACAATAATAATAAATAATAATAATAAATAATAATCAATAAAATAATAATATTGATGAAATATTATAATACTAATAAAATAATAATAATAATAAATAATAATAATAATAATATAATAATAATTATAATAAATATGTTGTTGGAACTCTGACACCTCACCCCTCTCTCTCTCTATTTAATGTTGTACAATATTACCAAGCCAAAAAATGCAAATAATAGGCATGTACTAATGTCGTGTCTACGTGTCAAGAAGAAAGGACACGTCGACACTGATGAAACTTTATTTATAGTATTAATACCGACTATCAATATGAATGTTATTATGTATATTTAGTTGAATTACTATTTATATTATTTAAATTATGCATATTATTTTATGTTATATTTTGTACTAAAAAATTTATTATGCATGTTAACAAAATAATATATTATTTTAATAAAAAATAACATATATAATAATTCAAATAATGTTCATAATAAATTAATCCTTACTAATAAAAGTAGATTTGAGTTTTTGACTCCAAACCTTTTTTCATCTCTCAGATAAATACAAAATGTAAAATTTTAATTTCTTTCGATCACAACCGCTAAATTTTAGACTTTCAAATTCCCTTAGACTTTAAATATTCTTACAATAATAAGAACATTTAATATCTTCCCACGAAGACAAGATATTCTGTAGTATTTATTATTAATATATATCTTACTATTTTATGATATTTCTATTTAAGATCTTTTATGTAATTTTTAAAAGCAAAGTCAAATATTTATAACCATGCATAAATATAATAATAAACCAACATATATTTTCAGAAATACAAATTTGAGAAAAAAACTTTACATTTTAATTTTTTTAATTCCCACTTCTAAATTTATGAATTAAAAATATAAAAAATATACATCAATTTAATTGATTCATTAAATATTAAATCTTACATATACTTTATTACGAAAGACCACAAAATATTATAATATTATTTATTCTACATTGACATTTTACTAGTAATTCAACTAATGCATAATAACATCAAGATCAATCTGCATATGAACTCCCTTATTAATAATATTTGAAATTAAATATTTGGAAAAAAGATAACCGAATTTCGAATTCACTCCCGCAGATGATACTGGTGATCCAAACTTATTATTTCTCTCCGAAAATAAAAAATATAAAAGAGATGAACCGAAACTAAAATCCAAAAAATTAAAAAGATGAACCACATCGCACATCACACATGCGATCCATGACGATTTTTAAATTGCTGTTTAGCGTAGGAAGAAGTAGACTACTTTTTTACTGTTTAGAGTGCAGATCTTTAAATTTTATTTTATCTATTCCAGGTACATTTTGTGGTCTTGCCTGAAATAAAATATCTTGATTTTTACTTTGATTATTCGCTGGAAAAGATATCTACTGAATTAATAGCATGTGAATTCCAACAGCAATTCACCAATAAATCCTGACAAGGACTTTTACCGTAGGCATTTTTCCTGTTAGGAACTTCCAGTCCGACCAATTATTCTGTATTAATGCAAATCAGACAATCAACAGCTAATATTTTCACAACATACAAATTCGTTGAAGAATAAAGATGAATGTTGCTCAGGTAACCGCACAGGAACAAATTTCCAATCGCATCGAACACAATTTCTTAAAAAAATGATGCTCTCGATTTAATATTGTTCCTCATCATAGCAACTACTAAATGCCAAAAATCAACTACAAACAACAAAAGAAATAACAAATAATTCAAAAGTGAAAAGATCAAAGAAAAATGAGAGATTGTGAGAAAGAGGAGACTCGTATAGAGTTTCTCATCAAGGCAAATTGCCATTATGACGAGCGAACCATATGTATTGTTTATTCTTCATTGTCATCCTCCAATATATATAAAAAGAACCACAACTGAAAGAAATAGAAAAGAAACTGCAAGATTAAGCCAAGATAGTATCAAGTGTACCTCCAAAATTCATCAAACAATTAAAATTTCATCTTTTGAAAGAAATATAAGAACAAATCAGCAAGGCGGCTCACAGTGCTTCAAGTTGAGGGACGCAACCTCAAAGTACGAAACCCTAATCAGAGGATGCAATTTATAAAGATGAGGCGTGAATGGAATGGAATGGAGATGTTAACATTTTGATTTGGGCCTCTTGGTGTAATTTGAAATGATCCGTTACATTTGTTTTGGGCTTGAAGTAATTTGAAATGATCCGTTACATTTATTTTGGGCTTGAAGTAATTTGAAATGATCCGTTACATTTGTTTTGGGCTTGAGGTAATTTGAAATGATCATTGGGCCTTAAGAACTTTGGTTGAAGGATAGAAGAAATTAGGCCCAGAAGAAATTGGTTTCGGTTAGGAAATTTTTTGGTAGTTAACAAGGTGAACTAATGCGCGACAGAAGTATTGTATTATGGATAATGTTTCGTAGATATAATATTTGATTGATATCAACTATTGATATCAATTTTATTATGCATTTTTAGTTGAGTTATCCTGCATATTATTTGAGTTATTATGCATGTTATTTTTTGTACCAAAATAATTATACATATTATCGATTTTATTATGTACTTTTAGTGGAATTATCATGCACATGATCCTATCTGTCGAAATTTTTTGTTGTTTGACCCTCGTGAAAATTTTCCCAATACATCAGATAGGCCCACCAAGAAATTTCATGACCTTCATCTCTTAGAAATATTCAGATTTAAGTTTAGAAGATGAATTTGAACATCTTAATTTCGAGCAATAAGTGAATTAAATATTTATGTCACCATTATTTCGGTACAATATCAAGAAGTTGACAAAATATTAATTTAATCGATCATTGTCAATAATTTTGATGTCTTGATCTCATGAATTAAAAATAATCAGAAAGTTTTTATAATATTAAAGGTTAGCTTATACAATTCGTCTTATAAAATAGATACGATTGTTTTCAAGTTAAATTCACTAATCATTACTCGTTTGTATTAACTATATTCTTTTGTCAAGTCTTCCATCAAAGAAGTCACAGAGTAATTAGACTTGATTCTTGACACTCAAAATTGAAAATAAATAATGCGTCTGCGTTAAATTATTTGGTTGATATGAATCAAACTTGTGGGAAGAAAGAAAATGAAATGAGGCAGTGGAATATATATATGAATCTTTGGATTTACGACAGAAATGAAATGAATGACAAAAGAGTATTTTCTGACGGGCTGACGGTTGGATTTACTGCAATGAGCGGTTCGTATTCACAAAAATAGAGATCTATGAGACACAAATCGTCCAATTCTATTGGACGAAACTTTTAATAGCGGACGTAACATAGGATCCGATACAGAAAATATTTTTAATAGCGGACCATGCAAACAATCTGCTATTAAAGGTTTTTAAAAGAGGACGCAACTTAGGACCCGCTATTAAGAATAGGTTTTTATAGCGGATGTCTTTATACGTCCGCTATTAAAGGTTTCCTTGCATATTTTATATATGAGTTTTCTTACAATCGCTATTAAAGATGCAAATTTATTTTCGAAATTTTCACTGAATAGCTTTTATAGCGAAAGTTTTGTACATCCGCTATAAAATGGAGATTATAATACATCCTTTCTGTTGTAGTGAAAATTAAAATTTTGCCAACTTGTTTGAATTTTGAAGCCTCACAAGTCAAGAATCTTTTATTTTGAAGATATATTAATGCTATCTGTTGAGGTGGTTAATTAAAGGCTAAATTAGCAACAAGCCCTTGGTGTACACCATGGATTGCATTGTGCATCACTGAAGGGATTCACATCTCATGCTATACTTTGTATTATGAAATACTAATTGAATGGTTTACACAATTTTCAAATTTATATGTGCGAATTTTAAAATTTTGTGAATAATTTGATCGCTATTATGTAAAACGAAATATTCAATTAAATATGAACCCTCATATAAGTGCAATCCATCACAACAAAAGTTATATATTCAATACCGAGTCAAATATCTTATTAATTAATATTAACTGACGAAAATACCATAACTGTTTGTTTGAATTGAATGAATATGAAACATTTAACGAGGTAGGTAGGGATATATTTTTCAATAGAATAACTCAGAGGTCTTCTCTTTTCTATAAGTTGCTGTAAATTAATATTATCAAAGAAATGCGTAAAATTGCATAAATTAATATTTTCTATTTAAAAATATAGTTATTACATAACTTGAGTCAGCAAGAAAATTTTGTAGTTCGTGACTCATTTGAGATCGATTAAAAAAACACGGAATTAACTTGCTTGATGTAGATTTGACACGCTAGTGAGCCGACTCAGTTCGTTTAGTTAACGAGCCGAGCTGAACTTGTCATAGCTCAAATTGTACCGACTCACATCGAAATCTAATTCTATATGACGTAAGTTGTCGATGCAATAAGCCAATAAACATAGATTCATTTTATTGATACATGACTATTTATCCTAAGAATTTTGATTTAAAAGGTTTAATTCTTGAATTGATCTATATTGCTTGTATTTCACACTTATGTCATATTTCAAACTAAAAGTATAACAATTCATAATCTCAAATAAAATTGTGAGTCTAGTTCAAAGTTGGATCTAGCTGATTCGCAGGTTTACATTACATTACCGCAATATTAATTTTATTTCAAAAAGGAAAAAAATATTTATGTCAAATAATTAATTATAACGCATATAAATAAATAAATTTTATATTATATGTTTGAGCGAATAAACGGAATTGTAACATGTGCGGATTTTTTCTTCGCTCTCAGCAGAATTTGATCTGAGTCGTCGGATTAATAATCAACGATCGATCGTTAATCATATGATTCAGAAAATTAATTACATTATTGATCTAAAATGTTGATATTTAATTCAAAGAATTTCGTTTCGCATAAACGTCGGTTGTCGCAATACAAAATTCACGATCCTACTTAACTTTTTTGTTTTGTTTTGAGAAAAGCAGGTAAAACCCACTTAGAATTTTCATAATTTTTTTACGAATATATCACGATCCTACTTATTTTTTTACGAATATAATACAAAATCGTCATTTTATTCGGGACTCTTGATTATTAATAAGGGATCTCATATGGAGATTCCATAATCATTACCAACATCGATATCAACTGAATGGATCCAGGTGCATTCAATTTACATGTTGCTATAGTTATTATGTATCTTACCAACTATATTAATTAGTATATTTGATTTCATTATTATGCATTTAATTGACTAAACACGTGCCTCCCAACATAATTCTTATGCTATTTCTTTCTTCGTTTTTCTGAGTTGTTATTTCCAGTTTCATCTATCGCTTTAACTCAATTCGAATGATAATACGAATAACATGCATAATGATATAATAATATGAATAACATGCATAATAACACAACTAAAATAACAGTAACACATTTAACAACACAAATAATACTCATGATATGCATAATTAACAACATAATAGGAATAATAACACAGTCAACATACATAATTAATAACTCGTTCCAAATAATAACGCATTTAGCATGCACAATAACATAGTTAAAATTGATAATAATATAATTAACATGCATAATAATATAATTAATATGAATAATAACACAATTAACATAACAATAACACATTATCATGCACATTAAAACAATTTACATGCAAAATAGCATTATTAACATACATAATAACATAAATGACGAGTTGTTATGCATGTCTAAAACACATAATTGTTTTTCAGTACAAAATAACATAAAAAATAAAATACACAACAACTGATTTAACATGCATAATAACTCATCTGACATATTTAACGATCAAATATCGATACAGATATAGATGAAGAGATTGCCGAAACATTTTCCCATCAATGAAGCACCAAAAGGTACATTTATTTACATGAAATGAACTAGTAATCGTCAATTCATCATTTTCCTCATTTTTGAATTGTCTCCAATGATGGAGAAATCTTAACCATCGCCAATTTTATGCTTTAATTAAACCCTAAAAGGCAAGATCTACTTAGATTCCGTGTGACCTTTAGATATCAGATATGAACCAACTTGTGGAACAAAACCGGAAAAAAAATGTGACTTTTTACAATTTTGGTCGAGCTTGACTTCTATATATTAGAGGATCTTAAAAAAAAATCACAATTTATTTTTCTGTTTTTATGAACGGTGTTTTCAGAAGAAATATAGCGGAGGTATTTTTTTCAACCAGTTTTATTTATAAAAAAAACGAATTAATAGATTTAATTATTTAGGCGCTACACAAAGAAAAATCAGATATTTAATTATCACCTGAACATTTTATTGGTGGAATTAATTTTCTAAATGAACAATACATGGTTCTTTTTTCACCTAAATGGAATATATAGCGTTTCCCTGTAAATAAACAAACCATCAGTACAATTTCCGTGCTATGAAAAAATGCAATACTATTTACTATATTTTAAGTACATTTTTATTTTTTCTCAAAACATAATTTCTAAGATTGTCCATATTATATATATATTTATATCGCATTTTTCAACATTTCTTTTCATGAATGGAATTGAATCAAATATCATTAGCATATAAAAAATCTGTATGATATCTGTATCATTGAGAATCTTTTATGTTTACGACTAATGCTTACTTTTTAAAAATATTTAGACACTTTTTCTTACTTTTTAAAAATATAATAAACAGACCACTTCAAAATTACGCTTACATTATAAATTTTCAGTCTCATGTCATATTTTCAAATTTTATAAAGCAACAAATGTCGTATTTTAAATTATTTGATTATTTGAACTCTGGGAGGCGAAAAGGAAGCAGGCGGCTCTAAGAGAGAAAGACCAGAGACGGAAAATCAAAGGAAAACTCTAGTAGGAGAGGTCGCACCGTCGGCCTCCCCCTCTATCCTCTCTCCTCCCCCTCTTTCGCGACCTCTCTTGCCTCCCCCTCTATCCACAAACCCTAACCAAATCAGACGGGATGGGTCCATTGTGAATGGTATCGTTGAGGTTAGATGGATAAGCAGTTTCGTGCGCTACTATATATCCTACCCAGATCGATAAGACTAACAAAGAGATTGCATCGTGTGGGGACCTTAAATAACAATATAAGATCAATAAAAAACCCTAATTCATCACCAACAACAGTAGATAATAAGCACCGTAATCAATTGAAATAGTTAAATTGGTTTTTTGCAGGAACACTAAATCAGATATCCTCGATCATTAATGGAGTAATAGTCGGTATAGATAATTAAATTTATTTTTAATATTTGTTTGCTTTTTAGCTTTATAATGACTGATGGTAGACAATCGGTATTAGCCGTTTAAGTTACTATCAATTTTGTCAAATACCTGATATTAAACATTAACACACTCCCCTCCCCCTCCCCCTCCTTTCCTCCATCTTCTCTCCGCCTTTTTTTCTACTACCATCAAAGCCGAGAGAGCTTCGTTGCCGAAAAAGAGAGAGAGAAGGGAATAGCTGATCGGATTCTGTATCGTTTTTTCTAGTATCCGTCTCTCGCTCGGACTCTGTATCGTTTTTTCTCAAAGCTCTATGCCGTGAAGGAAAATATGAGGGAAACCGAACCGCGAGTTTCTCTAAGTAGCCACCTCTCGTTCCTACTCGGCATCTCTTTTCACCCCTCTTTCCCTCCTCTTCCCCCTTCTCCAAGACTCCACCACATGGATTTCTCCTCAACAGAGAGCAACGGTGGCGGTATCGAGCTCAACTTGTCGTGGAGGCGACCGTGAGGAGATAAGTCGAAATCCTAACCCTAACCGGAGGAGATCCGTGACCTACAACACCCAATGAAGTTGTAGCTGGATGACGACTTTCAAAGGTTTAGCAGCGGCTCCTCACAAATCCAACAGGAACATGTGGCGGTGCGAGCTTCTATAAGTACAAACGAATGGGATCTTTCGGCACGAAGAGCCGAAGATCCTAGGTGTGCTGATACTCACCCACATGAGGATACAAAACTAAATGCAGGTAGATTGTAGTTGATTTTGTGATTAATAGTAAAATTTGAGGGCTTGACCCTCATCTTTGAAGACAAGTGGTGTTATAAGACCAACTTTTATGTGCAAATGATCGTGAGGTGTATCCAAGATAGCTAGTTGAGATATATTGTGACAGACAAAATATATCTTGAGAGCTCGGTGAAGATTAGGAAGCATTGTCTTCTTAGATTTTAGGTTTTTGTATCGTGTTGTTGCTTGTAGCTCTCTCTCTATTGTTGTTGTTTCGCGTTTTTTGTTGTTGTTGTTGTTTCATGTTTTTATTTCGTGTATTTTCTCTTATTTATTCTCCTTGTAATTCAAAAGATCACATTTATGTGATCGCCATATATATGAAATTTGAGTGGCTGTCACCCCATCTTTTTTCTCAAAAAAATATTTAATTACTTTCCTAAGCAGAATTGAGTCCCATACCGTCAATGAAACTAAACAAGTTTTGAACTCATAACACAATTCATGCCAAATTTGATCAGATATATATATTCAAATTATTTTGATGAAAACAATAAAGATGAAGCCTCCAAATTTCATTAAACATGATCACCTAGGTGATTCGCAGTACAATAATTATTTATTTACAGATTAAAAAGAAAAAAGTAGATGAAAGAGAGAGAAAAAATGAAAAAAAACCACTGCTAGGCAGGGGATGATCTAATAAGGGCCAGAGGGGGCAGTCGAACCTCTCGGAACTTATTTTGCAAAATAATCTTGTATATTTATACGATTTGTCAAATTTTTTTGTAAAATAATCATGTACATTTAAAAATATGTTTTATTTTTCTCCCTGAAAAAAAATTATAGATCTTACCCCCATTAACTAAAATCCTGAATCCACTCCTATAACTAAAAATGCGCAGTTAAGATAAGTAGACAAATACTGATAATTCATGTGGTCTTTGAGAACCATGACTTCAGTTCTTGCAGAATTCGTGAAGGTGGCGTAGAGTTTCGACGATGAGTGGAGCAGAAGCTGAAGCGAACTCGACGGAGAACCAATCCAACCATGCGAAAACCTCTCCAACCTCACTCACCTTTGAATCTTTCACCTTCCTCCCACCAACAACCACCGTCTCACCCCACGCCCCAAAAAAAATTCAGGTTTCCAACAAACCTTTTAATGCATCTCCATTAAGATGAAATAAACCTTTACATGCAACAAGCAAGTGGCAAGAGTTTTTCTAAGAAAGAAGCATGGTATTAAATCATTATTAATATGCTAAAAAATCGAGATAAATTAATAACTTTACAACAACATTACAACAATAATAAAGTTTTTTTTGTCTCAAATAAGTTCGATAGACTAGAAATGAAGTTCATATTGGATTTCATTTTCATAAGATTGACTGGATTTTACGTTGGCTCGTCAAGTCTATCACAACTCTCCTCCTTTTCGGACATGAAACCCTCTATGTAGAACACAAGTGAATTTGAGATAAATTAATAAACTAATTGTCAATAATTGAAATTTTTACATATGCATTGATATTGCATTCTTTATATAGTATTTGTGTGTAAGTAAAAATATCTTCTTTTCAACAACACAATCTTATTTGAGAGAAAGTCGGAGATGTCTAATAAATATATTTTCTTTTCAAAATATTGTCTCTTCTGTACTGATAAATTATTTTTTAAGATGAAAATTCAATGTATTGTTTTTTTAATTATTAAAGATAAATAAAAATTAAGAGGTATCAAGTCTCTTTTCTTGCAAATGACCTAATAATTCAAGTAGTAGTAATTAGAATGACTTTTAAGAAATTTTGAATTCAAACTTTCGTGAAGAATGATTTCGTAAAAGACATTTGAAAAATAATAAAATTTCGAAAGTAGTAACAAATTTTCTTATATATAAAAAATGAAAAACATGTCTCTTTAGTTTCTTGAATATTCACTAAAAAATATCAATCAAATTCAAGCTTGCGATTTCTAGAGTTCCTTTATTATATAAAATTGTCACCTTGCCTTTCATTTTATATAAAGAAGAAACAAATAGTAAAAATTGTAGTCTGAAGTAACGCAGCAGTAAAATTAGTTTTCACCTCTTAATTTTAAAATGTTCCTAAAAATGATATTTCGAATATGATATCTCAAATTTGGTGCATGTGATTTTTTTTTTTTTCATGTTCTATTTTCTCAAGTCATGCCAGAGAAGTCAAGAAGTCAACTAGTCAAGTCATATCTCTTTCTATTTTTCAAAATGGATCTGAATTTGACTATAAAATAATTTGATTTTAATTTTCTTATTTAATATATGACTCGACATAACGCGTTTCCATATTGATTAATAATAAATTACATAAATAATTGCAAGTCAAGTAATTGGGACTTTCAAAATCAAATTACAATTTACAAGACACCACTTGAGTAATTAACTTGATGTCTTCAAGGCATAAATTACACCAATTTAGATATCAATGCATATTAATGTGGGTTAAATGGCTGATAAAAACAACGACAGCAATAAATTAATTAAGATATCAACAAAATATGTAGTGTAGCACAGATTATGATGTCTCTTTTCTCTAAAAAAATGCATGTTAAAAACTTCCATATATATATAAAAATAGAAAATTTTGATATCCCACAAGATTTTGATATAAAGAAATTACTGAGCATGATAAATCGAAATTCTAACCGTTCGTTTGTGTGATTTGATGATCAAGCACTGATCTCTTGATGCTTGATCAACCACCATATCAAAATCTAATCATAAATGTATGTCATTAAAAAAGAAAACTTGAATAAGCGCATCTATGGAGTCAAAATTTAAGTGGTATAAATGAATCATATTTTTTTAAGGGGTATGCTTTCATACTTCCTTAAAAATAAAAGTATTAAATCATAACTTTGATTGAAAAGATAACATTTTAATTTTTAGTTGAATTAACTTATGAATTGAGAGCATCGGAGTAAAACTCTTTTTTTAATTGC
This sequence comes from Eleocharis quinqueflora, assembly GCA_964058865.1. NCBI lineage: Eukaryota > Viridiplantae > Streptophyta > Magnoliopsida > Poales > Cyperaceae > Eleocharis > Eleocharis quinqueflora. The sequence continues at coordinate 54,011 of CAXKVX010003041.1, forward strand.
ATCCCATCAAGCATCATCACAAAAGAAATATATGAATAGCTAAAATCTAATACACGTAAAATAGTTGAACCAATCAGAATCAGGATTCAGAATTTCCGTCAGGGAGTCAAGATCTATAATTTTTTTCAGAAGAGGCAAAATGACGCAGATTTTAAATATAAATGATTATTTTGCAAAAAAACAAATCGTACAAATACACAAAATTATTTTCCATTTTTTTCGTGACGCGTGAATACATTGGATCCGCCACTTATCGGATCTTGATCGGATGGATTAGATCTTGCAAGAAAAAAAAATATCTACAAGGTGTTTACTCCGCGACTATTAGTTATTTTTCAGGTTTTCTTTTCCCTAATTTGCGATGGCACGAAGTGAACTTAATTTTGTAAAAAAAGAGAATCTGATGAGATTTGAAATCCATATAAAAAAGATGTGCTAAAATCATGATTACTACTCTTTTTGTTGAATTTCTCATTCACACTTCGATCTTAAACCAACATTCATTCATCCTTGCACACCTCTCTTAAAATTTTATTACCATCTTTGTCTCCATATCAGATACCAAACAACCTCAATTAATATAGATAAGAAAGAAGAAATATTAACTTTTGAAAACATGAAAAGAAACAAAGCATCGTTGTATTAATAATTAATATGTCTATCTTTCTAAGTTGAAAAGACAGAAAAATACATTCCATTCTTCTGCATTTCAATCAAGAAACATAAGTTAATATATATTATCATATCATCAAACCTAACTAAGGCCATCAACTCTTATTCCTAAGCTGATCATACTAACTATATAAATTATACTATTCACAAGTCACAACAACTAATTAATATCAAATATCAATGTTCTGCTATCATGAAATTAGCTACCCAATTTTCTCACATGAAGGACATACATTTATGACCTTAGATGCATGTAAATTTTGGCAATTGTGTGAACTGGTGCGAGCTTTGATTAACCTGAGCTCCATCAATTCTTTCTTAAGCCTCTCGTTTTCACAAGTTAAGCTCTCGCACCATCTCTTCAAGAACTCGCAATCTACCTCGGTTTTTTTCAACTTTGTCCTAGAAATTGGGAAATTAAATCTTCTATCAATGCCATTTTAGATATCATTTAATATACAATATACTTGAAATTGCCATTTTTTAGTACCTTGCTCTTCTGTTTTGAAACCAGACTTCCACTTGTCTTGGCTTCAGGTTCAATTGCCGGGCAAGCTCATTTTTTTGTTTCTGGAAATGAATTATAAACCAATCATTATTTGATCAATTGAAGAAACAAATTAATGACAAAAAGCAGAAACCCTTCCTCAAGATAAAATGTTTATCCAAAGAAAAAAAAAGAATCAGATAGTACTGGCCCAAAGTCAGAACTCTTTTAGTTCCTATTCCATTGATACAAAATCTCACATCAGTATAGATACCTAAGCTTCATCTGTTTTAAAAATGGGCAAGTTTTCTTTGACACTATAGTTAAATCAATCCCACAAAATTTGTACTATTGAGAAACTACAAATTAGATCAAAACGATATGCATAATAGTATGCCGTTATCTACTTGAATTGATATTATAAAATACATACACTAGAAAGGATTTGATGTGTGCGGAAGCTATCTTCAAGCAGCCACGATTGCTCCGTGGTGAGCCTCAGCTTCTTTCTTACGATGCCGCCGCTGCTCTCGTCCTTGACACTGTTGCTTAAATCTTTCGCAACGGAGTCATCCTCCATCTCCGGTCTCTTTACGTCAGCTCCTTCTCTCTTTGAAGTAATTTCTACATCACCATCTCTAATCTTTTCTTTCATTCTAGGTGGGAATAACATGTTGTGTTTTCCTGGAAACTGCTTGCTTTCATGTTTGAAAAACGGCTTGAACTCGCACCCTCCTATGGCTAAACCAAGCCCTAGATCACAATCATCTCCCATAGTTGATTCTTTTTATTGTATTTGTATGAAGAGTTGTTTTTGGTTGATGATATAATATTGGTGGAGAGTTATGTGGAAGCTTTTTCTAGTTTTATTTTGCTTTATATAGAGAAGTCAATCCGAGATGTTTCAACCTAGGTGGAAAGGCAGTTTCTTATGTGTAATTAATGGTAATAAGAGATACATATTGATTTAAGAGAGAAAGAGGTATATGACAATTTGTGGTGGGGATAATGTGGAGCAAAAAGTGCGCATGGCATTTTAAGTCAATATAAAAGTTTGAGGCAGTTTTTCTTGCTACGAATCAATTTCTGATTTTACTAGTCTTACAAGTTAACCGTATGTGGATTATGGCATTTATAGCTTTAAATCCTACTATAAATTTCTTGCTATGTAAAAGAGGAGACAAAAGGGTTGGAAACTTGGAATAATGGTATACCCGCCAATTGAAGTAATGCTTGTTTATGAAATTTTCAACACAAGTAATGCTGCCTTCAACACCAAATTAGAGTTATTTTAGTGTAAATTAAAAAAAGAACAACAAAAAATAAAAATTGTATTTTGAACAGATTTAGGTGAGTGATTTAATTTTCATGTATAAACTGTGTTCACTTTAAAATTGTTTTATTAAATTAGAGTATGTTGTATTCAAACAAAAAAAATATATATTGATTTATGATATATTTTTCTAATATGTATTTCTTCATCTTACGGTAATTTTTTCGAATATGCGTGGATTGTAAATAGAGCTGCTAATGAATGGGTTCTACTCCATGCTTATTTCAGCTAGACCTGGCAAATCAGGCAGGTCGGTTTACATTTAGGTCGGGTAATGTTAGATTCGGATCACCTTCGAATTTAGTTCAGCGTCAAACTCGAATTATTTCAGATCAATTAATTTCGAGTCTGATGCACTTACGGGGTTGGATAACCATATGACTCGAATCTTGTAGGTTCAGATTTTTATTAGGTTTCAGATCAATCTGGGTACAGGTTGACATATGTATCGGATTATTTTGGTTCGAGTAATAGTGGGTTTCGGATAATTAAGGTGCAGGTTTTGGACTCAATTTGAACGGATAGGATTGTAGTTTGATCGGATTAATTGATTAAGTCTGTTGGATAATTAAGGTGCGAGTTTCTGACTCAAATTGAGATATTAAGTACAAATGAACGATTTGGACCGTTAAAAATGTTTTATATACTAAAACCTACTTAGAGATCAAATTTTACATTTTTAGAATTTTTAACTATGTTATCGAATGAGTATTAGTTATATAATTAGTTGATGAATTTGTTATATTTATTTTAATGACTATTTAATTATGTTAATTATGAAAAATCTTATGAAAGCAATTGGGCCTTCATAGTTCACTACTGAGATTTATTTCATATTATAGTTGTATTTTGAATATATTGTGCCGTCAAATATGAGATTGATAGTAAATTAAAATATAATGTTAATTATGCGTTTTATTTAAATAAATTATAATAACATAAGTAATAAATATATTACAGTGAATGTTGAAGAGTAAATAATGAAACATTAAAAAAATTGAGTGTCGAATCTAATTTTTATAAATTGATTATTTTATTTGAAGTATTGTACATTTTAATGTGTTTGTATTTTATTATTTTTGTGTATTTCTATAATAATATTTAATTTTGTAGAAATATTAATTTGTTAGTTTTGATATTTTCAAAATAATTAGGATATGTGAAAAATGAAATATTTCTTGAAAATCAACACTCATAATGTTGTAGAAAAATTAAAAGCAATGTAAGTATATATCTTATGTCGAATACCGGTCTTTCTCGGTTCGGGTCATTTCAAATTCGGATAATTATTGGTTCGGGTTTCATACATATTCTGATAATCTTTGATTCGAGTTTTGTTTAGGTTACGGGTCATTTCGGTTTGGATAAATTTATATTCAAATACTTGTTATTTGCAGGTTTATTCAGATTCAGATATTTTTCGGATACGGTTTACTACAGATTCAGATCATGTAGTTTTATTTTTAATAGGTGCGAGTCTGTTTCAGATGTTAGGTTCGTCGGGCGGACTTTTTCGGTCGGGTCAAATTTTGTCAGGTCTAATTCCAGCCTCCTGATGAGGAGTTGAAGTCAATAATCAAATCAAGTCCATAATTATTTATTAACATCTAGTCCAGTTCATGTTATAATCAAAATTTGTCCACTATTTGTCTAAGTTAACAATGCGAGGTTGATTCTGAACACCACAGTGCACAGTATACTTTAAATTAAAGCTCTTTCATCACTATATTGAATAACTTAGGTTTATGTTTGTGTCTCTCTGTGCGAATAACTTAGTTCTCTTTATGTGAAATGTAGAGTTAAAACTTGTTTAATCTATTGAGATGTTTGAACATATTTACATTTAATCTTATATTGAACCTGCAATTAGTCTATAATTTGTCCACAATTAGTTCATTTAGTTTTGACAATTGAACATAAACTAAACTTCAATCAAGACTAATAAATAATTCATTCTATAAATGTTCAATAGTGTTCATTCTATTATGTTCATTAACCGTACTGTTTATTAGCAGTCTAAGTGTAAAATTCGTTGCCCGCACATCATCGCATCGATCGGTACTTTTCTGCACAATTTTTAGCTGACCAATTTTCAGGAATTACTTATCATTTCAGAGATACGGATTCAGTAAATTATTACGCTTGATTGGTGAAATGCAAATTTATGCGGTTTTTTAACATCATGTTAATTAGTACTTATTGTCTGTATCGTGCGTTAGCAACTAATTATTACTCGTCAAGTCAACTAATTTCCCTTCAAATACGCAGTGCGATTCACTACTGAATTACTGATTCAACTCTAATCCTTTTGTACTGTTTATAATTTGTATACATCAATACATGTCACTTCTGATTCATCCTTGCTGGGAATTTTCTAATTAAATACAGTACATCAATTCTGTACAGGATATGTACAATTTAGCTGGTTTTGCTAGGTGATTTCTTCAACGTATCACAATCAGGACAAAACCAGTATAATTTTCTTTGCGAATTTTCTCGCAAGTTTAAAGGCACTAGATGTTGACCATGAAGTGACATTCCCATTTAAGTGGACCAAAATAGTAAATATATATTCTTATTACTAATAAGAGTAGTGAGTTTTTGACTCCAAACTTTTATTCACCTCTCAGATCAATACTGAGCGTGAGATTTTCGTTTCTTTCTATCACAACCGCGCAATTTTAGACTTTCAATTTTCTTAGATTTTCAATTTCATTACCATAATAAGAGCATGTAATATATCTTCTCATGAAGACAAGATATTCTGTAGCATTTATTATTGACATATATCTTGTTATTTATGATATTACTATTTAAAATCTTTTGTGTAATTTTTGAAAGGAGGGGTCAAATATTTATAACCATGCAAGAATATAGCAATAAACCAACATATATTTTCAAAAATAGACATTTGAGAAAGAAACTTGACCACATTTTAATTTTTTCTAAGTCCTACTTTAAAGTTTATGAATCGGAAATATAAAAAATGTACATCAACATAATTGGTTCATTAGATATTAAATTTTGCATATACTTTATTATGAAAGACACGAAAGATATTATTATGTTTTTTATTCCACCGCATCGCGTTGGCATCTTACTAGTATATATATATAGTGAGGTTGTGGTGTTCCGCAAAGCAACAAACGCGCTGTACTTCGCACCCATATCTACAATTTCAAAGTCCAAACGATGATCCAAAACGTTAAAATTGATTTTCATATTAAATTCTTCTTGGAGACCGATTTTATATTTTTTGAATTTTTTTTACAATTTTTTTAAAGATGTGAAAAATTGGTTAATCTAACGATCTCTGGATCATCCAATATGAATGATTTTCGACCTCTCTAGAAAATAGTAAAAAATTAAAAATATATAAAATTCGATCTCCAAAAATTTTTTAATATGAAGATCAAGTTCAACGGTTTGGACTTTGAAACTAAACAGCTGGATGCCTGGATTGTAAGAGAAGGATTGTAATTTTCTTCTTAGACCAAATTGATTTCTCTCAACTCTCGGCCTTGGATAATAAAATCATAGATTGAACTGAAAATCCATTTGGGCTGAAGTATCTCAAAATATTTAGCTACATACATAATACATTGCTTGATTTGTTTAGTCAGTAAGAACACAATCTTTGGGCCATGATTGTGCCAATGTTATACCGCAAATCGATCCCAATTAAATTCCTTTTGAACCCAATGAGAACTGAGAAGCATTTAAATAAAATGAGAAATGGAGAAAGCAACTGCAACTGCAACTGCTTCCTACAATTACCAAGCTCCAACTCCGACCCTTTTTTTAAATCAAACATCGTTTTCAATGAGTCAGCTCTCTAAATTGATCCTCATGCATTCATGAAATT